>JAJIZL010017184.1:0-10492 GCA_023969395.1 Amblyomma maculatum
CATCTAGCCAACTCAGATATATATCTACACTTCCTAAACACACTGTTCGCTAAGACAGTGTCCTCATTTTACGGTAACTATTTGCTGACTTCTTGTTTTCCGTTTACCTGTGTATAGTGCAGTAATATTCTTCTGGCTATTAGGAAATCTAGAGTGGGAAATAAGGCACCTGGTATTCATGAAAATTCCTAAAATATCTTGTGATGAAGTCTGCTCCCTCTTTATCCATCATTTCTGAATGACGTCTGGCATATTTTTTTTTCGTTCTGTCGATGTCCCTGCTATTCTACAGATCTGTCGCCCTCCGTGCTGGCTTCCGTTAGTCAGCTGATTGCGAATTTGATGCAAACCCTGATGAAGAAGCTCACTGAAACCGATTGGATCCAAGGAAAATTGTTGTGCTTGATGTACGAGAAAGCCTTGCAGGAGAAGTTTCTCCTGGTCTACCCGGAATCAGTTGGCTCCGAGTCGTTGCTTGAAGACTACTTCTGTGAGTGTCAAAGGGCCGATGTGTCGATTGCATGGGTGGTATGCCTGCCTCCCCTGAGTCGTTATTGCACTGTTTCTAGATGTGAACGAACTTTTCTAGAATTCTTAGACTAATCAAGTAACTAAAACTTTCATAAAGTGAGTCTACTAACGAGCTCAGTAGCACCAGCTTTATGGTCAGATAGCTGTCTACCTCAATTCCCATTTTCGGCCATTTAAAACAGAAAAGTAGAACTGGATATTGTTTATCTGGTTTGAACTAAACCTAGTCTTTCGAATAGGCGTTGTAAGATAGGCTTGCGAAAGCAGAAGAGCCACAAATAAAGCCGCATACTTCAACAGACCTTAGCCTGATTTGATTCGGCTCCTTGGGACAGCCCATTGACAGTATGGAAGGACTGCTGTCGGGGACCATAACATAAGTGGTTTTCACAACCCATTCAGCAGTTAGCGAATGTATATTGTTCATGTATCACCGTTTCACATAATGTGTCAGAAAACTTCAGCATAGATTTTGAACTCATGAAGATTTGATAGGCTACTAATTCCCAATAAACAATGCCACCCTGCTCTTGGTGAAAGATTCATAAGTTTACTACAAGATCGAGTGACACTGGCAGGACTAAAGGGTCACGAGGTTACACAACGGCTACCACTTTATTGCATCCTCATATAACTTATTTCACTGTAACGTAAGTGTTGAAGTTACATTTGCTTTCCAATATCTAAATACACAAAGGAAAACACGTCATGCTATCGGCCGGCTGTGGGCGCTGTAGGCTGGCGCTTGAATGAAAAACGATAAGAACGTATTCGCCGTGCTTATATGTCAATGGTTAGCGCAAAAACAACCTTTTATTTCTTTGCTGCAGCACCATATTCATTACACTCACTGCCTAATTTAAATTACAACTACGCACAGGATAGTCATAAGCCATTCTCTGAAACGGAACTTAAACCACAGCACTACATTCTAACGTGTTGTTTGTCAAGCAAAAATATTCAGTTATTTTCGTGTTAAAGCACTCACACGATCGTCAGTGGCGAGCAATAAATGGCTTGTGGCTCGCGTGTTGCTGTAGCAAAAGTGACGCTTAATCTAAGCCTTAGCTACCCGTGCATAATACGATACTAAGTGCCGAAGTCTAGCCGTGGAACATAAGGTACTAAGTCATTGTATAGGAGCAATTATTTTTCCTGGTCCCTTGAGGGCGACATTCTGCCAAACGAAGTGGCTTAACCTTAATGCTTAACGCATGCCAAACCATGCATAGCGTTCTTTTGGACGTAATAGTCAGTTATGACGGAGTTTAACCCCAGGTAATGTTTTCAGCACCGATCTGTGTTAAATTCTGGAATATCAAGGAGAGCGCTCTTTCAGGAATCCGATAAAGGCTATCGAGACGGATGTACAGCTTTTGTCAGAAGTATAGAGCCCCCGGGCCTTCTTCTGAACCGTGTAGTGGCGCTTATTTAGGATTAGTGGAAGTTCTTCCCATTGGAGAGGCTAGAAGAAAAACGTTTCTTACCATCAAGAGATACGGAACTCTAGAAGTGCGTTACAGGCCGCACGAAGTGGCTCAGCTAGAAGCAGAACTCCTGGCTATACACTTTTGATAGAGACTGTACGTTATGATGACAGTGGCCCTGTCTGCGCTGTTGGCTTCCGCCATTCGTTGGTTGGAAGAAAATACTATGCCTATTACTTACAACCGTAAAGAGGTGACTAATTGTTTGAAATCCTTCCTTAGGATATTGGTCAATAGAAGCACGTGAGGCATTGCAGGGCTTATTAATTGTAAGTCTCTACCTTCACGCCAGAGGTCAGCATTCACGCCACACTATGCAGTTGTCTACAGGTTGAAACTGAGGCCTGGTGACTACTACTTGAAGCGAGCTGTACACCTTCAGAGGGAGCGGAAATCGGCAGGTAGAGCCCCATTGTGCGGTTGACTTGCTGCGAAGGCAATTTTTTGCCCACTAGATATGTATGCTTCACAAAGCTGCCTGAAGAGGGCACTATGGGCGCGCTCGAAGTGAGCAGTGATAGCGACTTGAATCATGGTCTACAGCATGCAAAAAAAAATGAAATGCTTATGAACCATGAACAGGATAGACGGCGCGTTATAATCTTTCCTTACCGCTGTATGACCTTGTTTGAAAATAACCTCATCCAGCACTGGGCGTGTTTATAGCGCGATGACCATAGTCAATTATTGGGAAATCTGCGGGTTATTGGACGCGCTGCGCCGACGCCACTCTTTTGCGTTGACCAGAAAGCGGTTGTTTTTACTTCACCCCTAACGTTCAGGCCATCCTTGTGTTTGCAGTTTTTAGTATTCTCGGAAAAAAAATCTGTTCGTAATCCGTATCTGAAGGGCTCGCACTTTTCTTGTCAATGTGAGTGCAGCGGAGATACCAGACATTGGCGAGAGCTTCACCGATTCTTACCTGGCAGCGCGGCGTCTGATGACGGTGAACACATTCAAGAATAATTTCAGCGTGAACTTCGACACAGCCGAAGTTAACTCCTTCTACTATAGAAGTACGGGACTCATCGAGGTCCTGGCCGGAATTCTGCAGCCGCCGGTATTCATCCCTGGTGCCCCAGCCGCGTTCAACTACGGCGCCATAGGACAGGTACGTTTGGTGACACGTGTGTGGCATCGCTGTCGTTCAAATCTGGCGAGCAGATCACACAATAGAAAAATTTCAATGGTGAGCTGAACCATTGCGCACAAAATATTAACGAGTGCCTACAGTATAAGTAAGGCAATGCTGAAAAGTCATAATGAAAAGTCTAAGAATCTAATTCTTCGAAACCTCTGAAGTCCTTTAGCGCTTCCTCCAGGAGATACCAGGCTAGTGGCGTTGTAAATGGCAGAGAGGCTATAAGAGGCGAAAACCAGCTGACCACCAACTAGTTATATGGAAAAGACTGTCCCGGCTGTTTGTAAATTGGGGAAACCGTTGAAGTCGTCAGATATTACCGTTATTATCGTTTGTTCTCATCTGGAGATTTCTCGCGGGGAAGGCATCGCCCATAAATGTAAGGGGAAGTGTAGGCAGAATATTCAATTGATCCCCGATTCTACAAACCTATGTATTATGACGGGTAAGAAATTCGAACGCCTTCATCTCTCTTGACACAGAGGTGCACAGCGTGCTTATTTAAAGAATATAAATTCAAGCTTGCATGTCAACGGAGAAGAAATGCCCACAGCAGGTTGAGGTGACGAAAGGCGACGTCAATAATTTTAGATTTCTTTCGTTTATTTATTTATTTATACGTGGTACCTACACCGCTCGTTGAGGGCATTTTTGTAGGGGGGATAGAGTATAAAAGCATACGTCGTCATGCGGATGACAACTTGCAAAAACCTATAACAATGATAAAAAATACAACGCATTCCATTACTGAGCAAACTCATAACAAAACAATCATGAAATTAAGAAGGAAGCAAAGTGTGACATATTGAATAATAAACAATCGTATCCAAAAACAATTTTTTTTTTTGAAAACGCACAGCAGCACAGCACATAAAACAAAGCAGTGGAGGCGGCTCAGCTACAGAGCCAGTAGCAGGCCCGTGCATTTTTTTCCCTTCCTTCAGTCGCAGCAACAACAATGTGCTGCTACTCAGAAGAATACTGGTCCCCAGTCGAAACTTCAGTAAAACCTTATGTTTTAACGCGGCAGCGTTGAAGGGCGCCTGTCGCAGAAAAGTCGATGTCGTCGTCGGCGGCCGCCGTCCCGCGTCGTCCAGCGTTGGCCGTGACACAAAAATCCCAGATGGTTTGAAATGGACAAAGGCGCCTCTATTGATTGCGGTGTTGTCTCGGAAATGTCCCTTATTGTGGCGTATAATAATAATTATGAGCATGTAAATTACAGAATTACAAAGCACGCAGTTAAGCGAGTGGCAAATTACTTTTCCGCTGTATTTCCTCTTCGCTTGGCGTGCACGGTGCACCATCATGCGTGTAGCGCACAGAATAAGGTAGACAGGGCATGGTCTCCGAGATGTTCATCGCGCCGGCTCGGATCGGCAACAATGTTGCCGACGAACGACGACTGCAACTTGAGGCCCACGCATTTCGGCAATGTGACTGGGAGCGCTTCTACGTCCCAGAATCACGTTTCAGAACAAGTAATTACCAAACGGTCATGCTTTGGACAAGTTAACGAGTGTTGTATTATGTGAACTACGTCTTTGTGTCACTGAAAAGCGCGACAAACGAATGAGCAGACGGTGCGAACGTGGTGCGATAACGCTATCGCGTTACAATCCTAAAGGCGGAGCTTAAGCGTCCTCCAAATTTTTTAAGCGTGTTTCAGTCTTAAGCACACAATTTCTGTCTCATAGCGCTTTCTTCTGAACTACTATATATATGCAGGCGCAGCTTTAGTTCACACAGGGGTCCTCTGCACCGCTCAGGGGGCTGACGTCTAGTTCGTCACCTCTCCATCGCCGGCCCCTTTCGCAGATCGTTTTTTTTTTTTTTTTCTGAAAGACTGCTTTTTTAATGCAAAAACATTACTTCTCTATGTTCACAGATTTCTGTCCACAGAACGTGTCCGCATAATAGTGTCCGCAGCAGTTGTCAGTAATTGAGAAGTGGTAGATATTAATGAATGGTGCCAGTCGATAGAGGATGACAATGTTCTGTGGGAGAAAATAATTTGTCTATAATATTAATTAGATAATTATCTAAAATGACTGGTTCGCATGAAAGGAAAGGCGCAGTATGTGTCACACACATTCTGGGAACACCTGAACCACGCGGTAAGAGAAAGAAGGCGGAGGTGAAGGCGGAAAGAGACGAAGGGGTTCCGTAGTGGATGTGACGTCAAGGATCTGACGTCACGCAATCGAAAGTAGAGCCTAAAAAGGGCATAGGAAGGAATTTACGCGATATTTGAAAGTACCTGACAGAAATGAATAAACAAGGAATTGTTGTGGCGTAGAGGATGTGAGGCCACGCAACCGGAACTAGAGCAGAAAAAGGACATAGGAAGAAATTGGCGCGCAATTTGAAGTGCCAAAGACTTCAAATGGTTAAACAAGAAGTAAATTAAGTAACTAGAAGCAACCGTAAGCAACCAGCAGCAGCGCTCGTGCATTCGCGTTACTCCAATGCAGATTTTGCAGTGCTCCTAAGTTTCCATTGATATTACTTATAACGATGTCATGTGAACCGCTCGCTGACGATATTTTCAGTATCCCTATTCTCAGAAGGTGTGCGCCAAGACATTGTCTTTTTGACACCAACATTTTTTTACTTCTGCGCCCAAAATGAAACACCTTAGCATTATGCCTGTATATTTTACGAGTCTTAATGATGTTTTCGGGAAAAATGTGTTCATTTATTTTTTTGCCCGGCGCCTTAAATGGTGAATTATGTTTCGTTTCGTTTATCGAATAAGCACTTGACTTTGTGCACTTTAAATTACGTTTACAGATCATCGGTCACGAAATCATGCACGCCTTTGGCGTTGAAGTCATCCAAGCGGAAACCAGCCTCGAAGACACCAGGGCAGCGCAGATGTACACATCAAAGGTGCTGTGCCTCCGATCTTCGTACCTGCAGGTGAGTCACCAGCTTGAACACCTGACGAGCAGAAATTCAATGCGGGTCCCTGCGGAGAAAATTTCTGATAATTTTATTTTGTTATGACAGAATGTCTGTGCGGTTTTTGACACGAACACTGTTATGTCAACAGAACGTATTATAGTAACATAAGAATTTTTTGGAGTTACAGCATAAAGTGCTGCAGAAGTTAAAATAACAAAAATCTATTACTGAAAAAATACAGCACTACAAAAAATACTATAGAACTGCAGAAAAATTCGCTTTAACGACTGAACGAAATATTGTATTTCATTTTGATAGTGCATTAAGCTTTTTTCTCGACTGCGGCGTTTTCAGTGAAAACGTTACAGTACTGGGACATTTAAGTAGACCATCATGATGATGTGTAATGCAGAACAATGAGGAGGATTTAGTTGCAAATTGAGGTTGTGGCAACAGCGATTAAAAAAAACTAAACATGAAACGGCGTAATTGAAATAGTCAGCGGGACAGGTAACCTATAACTCTACTCGATGGCGGCTCGGGTGTTTTTCTTTTTTTCTGCGTTCTTCCGTCTTCTTTTATTCATTTTTCATCTCTCTATTCTCTCCTGGCCGCTGAGCTTTGAACCGACTTGAGTATGTTTGAAGACGTAGCCAGCACTACAACGGTCGTGTCACACGAAGGCTGATTAGAGTGGATGGGCTCGCAAACATCGCTCAGTGCGTAACATTAGCAAAGATAAAAGAGCATGGAGCTGTGTTTTGCTGTGTTTGCTATTGTGGTTGCCCTGTTCGTAGGATATTCAGCATCAAAGCCTAAAAATGATAAATTACTACCTGTGCCGTACTACAGAGCATATCTCAGTCGGAAAAAACTACAGAATATTTTCTGATGTTACGACAGAATTTCTGTGCGGTTTTGACGGGAAACCTGTTGTGACAACAGAACATTCAGTAGTAACATCAGAAATGTCTGTAGATACTACCGAAACGTGCTACAGAACTACAGACAACAGAAATATACTACAGAAAAACTACAGAGCTACAGAAAAGTACTACAGAACTACAGAAAAATCTGATGGTTATGACAGAACTACAGAATATTTTGTCGTATTTTTGGCACAGTTTGTAGTTTTTTTCGACTGGGATATGTAAACATGAAATGGTTACTGGCAATAGATAGATCGCCCTGTTGAAAAATATTTCTAGCGCTAAATAAAATGGTCTCCCTTTTAACGGCTTTGGCGTTCCATCCTTCTGAGGTCGCAGCTGTAGTTTTTTTCAGCCAAGAATTTTGAAGCCGAAAAGATAAAAGAATGGAGATTTTGAGAAAGTGCGATTCTTCTTGGGGTATGAGGGGTAAAAACCGTGCCCAGACATTGATTACAGCATTCTAGGTTTGTGCAGGTGAATGGAGAATGAAAAGAGCGCTTTTTAACACTGAATGTAAAAAAAAGCGCTGAAACGAAGAGAACGTCCGCGTGCTGTGCAATGTCAGCGCACATTAAATATCCCCAGGTGGTCGAAATTATTCCGTACCCCTCCACTATGGCTCCCCTTTCTTCCTTCCCACTTTCTCTCCCACGTTCCTCCCTTCCCTTAAGGCGCTGATCAGGTGTCCACAGAAACAAGTGTGATAGATACTGCGCCTTTCCATCCCTGTGAACCAATTACTATTATTATTATTATTATTACTGGCATGCAAAGTACCCTTCACACCACCACGGTTTCGTTCGAATAAAATACAGGCGAATAAAGGTAACCATCGGGAAACCTGTAACCAAGTTGACGGTCAGCCCTATGGGCATTAAAGGGGTTAAATAAAAGCGTAACATTTAAGGCGAAAATCTTTCAAACACATTATGACTAAACTAATTGAAGGGAAAGGCGCTGTAACTGTCTCACTTGTTTGCTGTGGACACCTCGACCGCGCCTTAAGGGAAGGGAGGAAGGTGGGAGTGAAAGTGGAAAGGGAGAAAGAGAAGCTGTAGTGGAGGGCTACGGAGTAATTTCGATCACCTGGGGATCTTTAACGTGCACTGACATCGCACAGCACACGGACGCCTCTTCGTTTCGCCTCCATGGAAACGCAGCCGCCGAGGTCGGGTTCAAACCCGGGTACACCAGACGGCTATAGTCGGCATCGTGGGGCGCAAAATACGTCATCAGCCTAACCATGTACAGAGCTGGCTGAAGCAGACTTGGAAGAGGCCGCACCAGCTTCGAAGCGAGGAAGCATAGCAATAAAATCACTGAAATGATAAACAGGGCTGTAAGTGCACGTTATTTCGCCATACAGAGAGCAAACTTGCGCCAAGTGCAAACTTGAATACTGAGCCGCTCCAGTAGCCTCAAGTTCCTCTGTGAAGGATTGCGTGGTGGAGCGCGCATCCTAGACGCACCGAGTACATCATCAGTAGAAAGATCCTTGCTACATGTCGAAGATATCACGGGAAAAGGCTTCAACCGCGGAACTATATTTCTTTCGCGTTATTACAAGTAAGTAGCCCTAAGTGTCTGCTGAATTTTATTCTCGTCCTATTGTATTGTGTTACAGTGTGTGGTATTTCAAATGTTTATGAAAATGTAGAGAAGGTATACGCTGAAAGACACACACGCGTTTCCATCAATAGGTTCAAAAGATGTGACTGCCCTGATGGAGCTGGTGCAGGTGAGTCACCGCTGCTTGCGACGAGGGCTGGCCTGGCACCGAATTTTTATCTGTTGTAGGCCGTCATTGCACACGCCACCGCTGGTGGTGGACGACGGCTGTTGTTGCGGCGCGCGTCTTTCTTTTCCTCTTGCTTTCCTTTCTTCTCTATTTTCTCTTCTATCTGCACGAGGCAGCGGAGGTGGCTCAGCTACAGAGCCAGTAGCAGGCCCGTGCATTTTCTTTTCCTTCTTCCTACAGCCACAACAACAACAACAACAAATGGGGCACATGTTCTTTTCATCGGTCTATTCAAAGTGCTTTTAATATCACTTTAATCGCCTAGAAGGTCACCAGGGCGAGGAATACCATTCATCTGCCGCCCGTTACATCACCCAAGTTAGCCTTCATGTGTGCAGCCCTCGCCACCAGTAAAAGGATCAAACTATCTGCCACTGCCCCTCCACATCCACAATGAATGTTCTTGACAAATACTAACCACCATTAGGCTAAGCCATGATATAGGCGCCCACTTTAATGATTGCGCTATCCTTATTAGTAAGCCTAGAGGCAGGCGACCACAATTTGCCTACTTCGTGTCAGGAGTTTGGCGCCTGAACTAACGGACGTTATTACACTAGAGGTTATGCGCTGCCCGGGCCAAAATGCTGTCGCTGTACCCCTCAACTCTCGTTGACAAACTTAACAATTTGCCCATTACTTCATGTCAAACTTATGATGCAACCACTCTTTTGCAAGGTTAAGTGTGAAGTTGTGTCTTTTCGTTCCCTGAGGAGACTAGTACTAAAGTTGGAGGACAGTTTGTGATGGAGATTCGAAACGACGTGATATATACCTCTAGTTATGTGCACCTAATTATAAGTGTAGACGTGCAGCGAGAAGGGAGGCATATACTGCGCATCCTTTGCCAAAACCGATGTCAACAAAACTGTCAAAAAACGCAGAATTTAACGCTGGTGTTCAAGAATCTGTCGCGTTTACTCTCCAGGCTAAGCACCCCACGCAACTTTTCCACGTAGTCTGTACTCGCGCTCATTAAGAACTTGATTTATATTCTACACTAGTTTTAATAGAGATTCGCAAGCTCAGTTTTTAAATGGCAGTATTATTATACAGGAGCCAGAAGTCATTGTGTTGCCGCTTCCAGTTGGTAACGCAGGTTGAAAGCTGATTTCTTCCTGGTAACCAGGCTATGTTAGGATATACGTCGCGAGAGGTACGTTTCGCTCGATAAGCTTGTTCTGGTCTTTTTTGAGTAGGGAAGTGCCAGGCGACAACCTCAAGGTCGGAAGAATTATTCTTTTGTCTATTCCGCCGTTAGGCAGCGGCTCCCTCTCCTCTGCGTCCATGTCAAACGTGATGCAGCCGCCCATTAAACCTACACCTTTTATACGCAATGCTGCATATGCGATGCGCGGTAAGGGTAATAGAGCGGCGTACTTAGAAACGGCGTCGGACTCCGCGGTGCACCTGTGGCGTCTCTCTGGTTACCATGGTACAGAGCATGCGCGAAACTGCTCATCCGCCTGACATCACGCGCAAGTCCGATAGTGTAGCGGGAGCGAGGTCATGGCTAAAGAACCTGGAAAGGTTTTCCCTCAAGTCGCCAGCGCCAGAGAAAACGACGGAGGCTTCACAACCGCGAAACCCTTGAAATATCCAATAAAGTTTTCACTCACTCACTCACTCACTCCAGAGACTTTAGCAACAGCGACAGCGAAGCGCGCGCCGCACCTGCTCCTCCTCTCAGGTTGCC
>JAJIZL010017184.1:26841-46230 GCA_023969395.1 Amblyomma maculatum
GTCGTTGTGTTTTCGCCAAACTTTGAAGACCACCTCAAAAAGCTGTGTACAGTGCCGGATGCCATCAAGCCATAATGACTGACATTAAAATCAGAAAACTGACACTTTGTTTACAAGGAGCTGGCATTCCTGGGCCATATCGTGAGCAAGATGGCGCTCGCCCACACCCGCTCAAAACTGCCGAGAGTGCTCAGTTTCCACAGCCTTCCGATAAGACTCCTTGTGCTGTGAGCTTATTGCCGCTGATTTGTGAGGAACGTTTTGCGCATCAAGTCTGATATATGCCTTTTAAATGGGAAGAGCCGCAGGCGGAAGCGCTCTAGAAACTGAAGCGCCGCTTACAGGCGTTATCGTTCAGAGAACTGAAGGGTGAGAAGGAAATATAGCGTATGCCAGCTGTTCGATGCCAATAGCCGAAGCGAATTATTCAGCGACCGAGAAAGCGTGCCTCGCGATAATCTAGGCCAATTCAAAGCTCCGTTGGTACTGATACGGCCGGCCGATCAAGGTGGCAAGCGATCATCACGCGCTCTGCTAGGTGAAAAATTTGAAAAACTCCTCCGACCGCCTTGTCCGATGGAGCCTACATTTTCAAGAATTCGACATCACAGTCCTCCACAAGTCCGGCCGCAAGCACTCCGTGCAGACTGCTTGTCATGAACCCCCATTGATGCGTCACCGAAAGAAAACGACGAAGACGCATTGTAGAGCGCAGCTCTTTGGCGCCCGTTCCTGGGTTTCACGCCGTCGCCGACGTCGTAACTAGCGCCGCCCCCTCCCTTTTATCCCCCCAGTTAAACCCGGAACTTCGGCAACCGGAGCATCGCCGGATGAGGGGGGAGGGAGGGGGGGTACACTCAATGCAAATGATGGGGGCAGAAGCGCGCGCAGCAACCAAAGAACACGAGGAAAGGTAATGGGTGGGGGAGGGGGCATCGCCGGATGTAGCGCTAGCAGCTACTGCCTGATGCCGCTGTGGCCGCTAGCGAATCAAGACAACGTGACTACGTAGAACATAGTCGCCGCCAAGCAGAAAGAGGAGGGTCCCCCCTCCCCCCCTTTTCCTGCGTGGCGGCGAGGGTGATCTCCGGTTGCCGAAACGCCGGCTCGCTATCAGCGGATCACGGTGCGTGCATCCCGTTCTCACTCGCTTCACTCGCTAGCGGCGTCAGCGGCATCAGTCAGTCGCTGCTATCTGTTCGTCGCGCAGCGTTCTTATGGGCCCACGCGCAGCTTCCCACAACCTCCCCATAACTCAATTGCCCTCTTAAATTTCTCCGACCATGAAGCTTTTTTTAGGACAGCAAAGAACTGTTAGTGGAATGTTTCTTGAAGGAATACGAGTGAAAAATTAAAAAAAAGGTCTGTAATTGTAGATACGTGTCTTGCACGAACTCATTGCCACAATCTATCGAAAAGGTAAAACAGCTGGTGAGCTGCGCTCAAAGTTCGCACTAAGAAGTAAGGTATTCGTGGGCAATCCTTTCTATAACCGGTAAGCGCCAGCAGTTTCGCAGAACAACAGCGATCAGACCTTGAGCTGAAAGCCCTAGCCGATTACTTAGAAGGAAAGACCGCTTCCATTCCCGCTATGTTCAAGCGTCAGCTGTCATGCTCGCGTTATAAAAAGACGACCTTGTGAAGACGAACATTGCATCCAACAGGACCTCACACCTTCTTCCTGTGCCTACAAACCTCAGAGATTAAATTGTACAGGTGTGTCAGGATGATCCAACGGCGGGACATCTCGGCCTTGCACGCCAATTGCGCTGAATCCGTGAGAAGTATTATTGGCCACGGTTAGCTGCCATGTCGCCCATTACGTCAAAACGTGCCGTAAGTGCAGCGACGCAATACACCTTCCATGAGTCCTGCTGGTCTACTAAACCCAATACTGACACAGAAAGCCCTTTCAACATATGGAGATGGACCTCCTCGGACCCTTCGCAACTTCATCGACGGGAAACAAGGATCATTGTGGCCACTGATTACATATCTCGTTACGCCGAAGCAAAAGCCCTGCCTAACGATTCCACAGTGAAAGTTGCCATGTCTTTTGTCGACTGAATTCTCCTCCAACACGGTGCCCCAGAAGTGCTCATCATGGACAGGAGAACTGCATTTACGGCGGAGCTCATACAAGCCGTCCTGAAGTAAGGCCAGACAAGCCACCGGAGGACGACCGCCTACCAGCCGCAGTAAAAGGGCCTTACAGAGAGTCTGAATATAACAATTGTGGACATGCTTGCTATGTACGTCGATGCCGAACACACGACCTGGGACGCCATCCTGCTGTACGTGGCCTTCACGAGCATCACGGCCATCCAGGAACCAACCTGAGCGACGCCTTTCAAGCTTGTGTACGGCCGGTACCCCACGCAACGCTCTACACGATGCTGCCGCACGTGCCAGAAGACACCCCGACGTCGCCGCCTACCTGCAATGTGCAGAGGAATCCCAATGTCTTTCCCGGCTGCACATAAAAGACCAGCAACACACTAACGGCAGCGATATCCTTTGCGACGAGGTGACGCAGAGTGCAGGCCGAGGGACCAAGAGTGGGTTTGGAGGTCGGTACGTCGCCGTGGACTGTGTGAAAAGCTCTTGGGGCGATACTTCGGACCGTAAAGAATCATTCGACACATCGGATAGCTCGGCTGCGAGGTCATCTCCGACGGTTCGACTAGATCTCAAAGGCGCCGGGCGCGCTCAGAAGTCGTCCATGTCGTGCGTCTCAACCTTAACTAGGCGCGCTACATTTATTGTAATATTTAGAGTTTTGCTTACTTTTCTGTGTAAGCATCGGGTCGGTTCCTTTATAAGAGAGGGGAGTAATGCTGTAAACTATTGAAGTCTATTTTTTTCGACAGCCGCAGACAAGCGGCTTTATCCCAATTCTGACACGCGTATTAAATCTGTGTCACGAGACGCTGCGTTATCAGTTTCTTTGTCGAGCAAGATGCTCCTAGTTGTTTCTCGAAGTTTCCGGCCTCGAATATATTTATGAAAACGTTATAGGCTGTGCTAGTCAATATATTTCTGAAAACGTTATAGACTGTGCTAGTCACCGTTTGAGGTTTTATTTCGATCTTTCTTTGCAGTCTTTAAATCGAGTGCTGACGCGTGAAACCGGCATTCTTCCTTAAATAACTGCTGAGCACGATTGTCAATGTTGCCGCCGCCGATTGCTTTGTTCTTTCGCGGGCAGAAGTCAGCCTGGAAAATAATTTGTCCAGTTCACTCCCAGACTGCTCATTTGTGTTATCGGCCTTGTCCATATAACACGTGACAATAAAAATATAATTTTTTTGAGGGGGAATATTTTTTTTTTTCGGAATGAACACTATAAAAGTTAATAGCTCTGTTCATTCGTAATTGCTGACTAATGGCCGATGGGAGTGGAATTACATACTGCGGCTATACATTGAACTTATGAGGTTACGGCGCATTACACACACTTCTTCGTGCTGATCCTAGCAGCTTCCACAAGTGACCGCTTTGTTGTGCTGACTAAATAAAGGACGACACATTTTGATATCTTCAAAGTGAAAGTAAGAATGTTAAGCTGGGTTTCTGTTTCCCCATATATGTATATCAGGTACACCGCGGGGTCAACGCGCCTTTGCTGTAGATCAGAGAACATAGCGTAAACTGAGGTGGTGGTATGGTATTTTGCAACTCCTGATATAACCATTTCGTATGGCATCTGGCAACGGTGGCCGCACTTGCTTTTCGAGGGTTCATGTGCGCTCGTGGTTGCCTGGCATCTTCAACACACGCTATCGTGTGTGCTGTAATTCGCTCTATAGCGCTGATGGAGACTGCCACGCACGCTCATGTGGATGTGCGTGCGTGTCTGTGTGTGAAAGAGAGAGAGAGAGAGAGAACGGTAGAGGAACTACGCTAGCTGTAGGAATGCGTCACCTTCGAAGGAACCTCTGACTCTCACGTAGTCATCCTCGGTAAAACGGTCGGATGGACCTCCTGCAATTTGTTGAGCGCTTTACGGAGAAACGCGGTAACAGTGAAGACTAAATAACGGCTGAGAACAGAGTGCCTAGCTCTCCAGAGCTCCAGCGGAGAAGACTGAGAAGCGGTGAAAAGATGGCGACCAAGAGCCTCTATGACAAGGTGACCCAGGGGAAAGTAATGCTTCGAAAGACGCTGTCGGAATGGAGACTGGAAATTGAGCGTGAGTGTAAAGTCGCTTTCTCATCGCAGCAAAGTTGTCGGTACATTGTGCATGCTTGTAATCAAATTCTGTGTAATCTGCCTAGGGGTATCGGCTTCGCCCGGGAAAGCGAGATAGATTTTATTAGCCAAATCAACTGCTACTTTTAATGAATGTGGTCTACAGATAGTGGGTTACGTAAAAAGGCTGCAGTTGGCGACCAGAGAATTCCCCAGCTCCACATGTACGGCCTCGTATAGACAGCACCAGAATTAAACATAGCCAATAAAAAGGTTAAGGCACTTGATCAGTGAAAAAGAAAAACAATTTGGGCTGATAAAACAAACACCCGAATAAGTGAAATCAGGTTAATTTCCTAAAGACCCACCACACCCCCCGTATCTAAATGGGCTGTTCCGGACTGGAACAATGTCATTGAGCCAAATTTAAGGCTATTTGCTTGTACGAACTTCAAAACACAATACAGAGGCACGAAGAGAAATCGCAGCATGAAATGTCATTCACTGTGACCACTAGTTTGTTTTTTCTACGAAGGAAAAAAATGTTCCTTGCTTTTTGTAAGACGGGTCTCTACTGAAACGATTTTTCCTACGCTGTTTGCATATACCTTTTCGGCTCTCCCTGGCATATGGAGCAGTGCTCATGAAAACTGTATAATATAGGCCAGTGTGGGTGGAGTGGTATGTGTGTTAGATATCTGTTACGATGTATTGTCCCCCTCACTCATCCCTACGCGGCAACATTCTCCCGCGCTTTATCGTAACTAGCTGTTAGCCTCCCATCCTCGCCTCTCTCCCTCGATCAACTGGGGAGATAGGTTTAAAGGTATACTGCACAGAAAATGCGCCTTCTTCTGGAAGTTCTGAAACTACAGTTAATAACATGAGGAGTATTTAATTCGTGCGTTTTTTTTTCGCTGGTGGTACTATTTTTTTGCTTTGTACGCGCACCTAAGACGGCACCGCGCAGTTTAGAGAAGTGCATGACGTCACGTCAGAAAGCAGCGATCTGCTCCTGCCGTACCGTGATGTCATGAGTTCGGCTGTCGCGCCTCAGGTTCAGAGCTAGTTTTAGTAAAAAACATTCAAAAGACAGTTGAAACGTCGAAAACAATGTTGGTAATGGTGACTGAGTATTCAAAACTCGAGAAGATAAGAGAATATTTGTCATACAATCCCTGCGCCCAGCCTTGTGACGAAAAGTGGAATATGAGCAGGGTGAGCCAGACTTTTGGTGAGGAACCAAGCAAGATAATGGCTGCGCATATCCAAGTTGCCTTGCAATTTACAAGCTTTCCTGAATAAATCATTTTTTTTTCTCAAATGACCTACATCGTTCACCGCTAGTGTTTCAAAGTTACGTTTATCGCTGAATTTAGTTGGATTTGCGGGGGTGCACCCAAGGTCACCATGTGCTTCCGGTAACCTTCAAACCGATTCGAGGTCAGGTGAGAACTTAAGCCACAACCATTTTAGGCAGCTATATGTTCCCACCAACAGGCAAGGTCATGGTCAAACGCCAACTGGCGTAGGAAGTAGCTCAATGCGTGAGCAGCTGCAGGGCGAGACACGTGGACACTGACGTCCATCCCGAATGTAAGGTGCGTAGCACGCCTCGGTCGTAGCTATCGCTTCAAACCAGCTTTACCCAAGCTAAGGTACATCCAATTATTTTGCGGTCAAAAATTATATATTTTGGGAACTGGATTATTTAGCAGTTTATAGTTATCGTTGGCTTTTCTGTTGGCAGTTAGGGTGGTGCAACAAATTGTGCTTAGAACAGTTTATATTTATTAAAATTATACCCATTCCTGCAAGAAAACCTTGCTTTGAACGCATGAAGCCACTGAGATGTCAAGGTAACAAATATCGCAGCATGTCCAATAAGCCCTGAACTTATTTAAGGGAAATATTTATTACAAATTTCTAAATTGCCGTTTGCGGTCACGCAGTTCAGTAGACTGGGATCTGCAAGGTGCATGCAAATTATTAGGAACAGCGTCTCAGGTTTCAGGTAGGATGTGTAATATCTGTAATTTAGATTTCTGGTAGTATTTATGTTGTCTGCAGTCTGAATAACCGACCAACATGCGTCAAAATTAGATTTTTGATGCCAATAATAAATTTAGCTGGTTTTCCATTTCTGAGTTGGCAACAATGTGAATCATCACTACATTCTTCTAGAGTGCCGTCGCGGCGCCGGGTTGGGAAGGAGAAGGCTCTATTTCCCACTGTGATCTTACATTACGCAAACAGCGACAAGGGTTGATTGACTTCTCGGTATCCAAAATCAAGCCCTTTAGTGGCATGAGCGAAAAAATATAGCATTTTGTTACTGGACCATTGTCAGAAAACCTGTAATTCTTGCTTGTGTGACTCCGGCGAACTAAATCTAAGACGAAATTCTGTTCTTGGACTCGCAATTGGTGCAGATGTTACCTATGGCAGCACGAACGTTACAGACTTCAACCATCACTTTACTGAATAAAGAAAGTCTCCGCTGTAGTTTTTGTTATTTTCCCGTGCTGGTGTGAAAAAAGCCTAGTATGTGCATATTGCAAGCTGATGGCCGGGCTTTATTAGCGCTGCCAATAATAATATCGAAGATCGACCATCCAGAACTTTGGGGATATGGTTCGCCAATGAGGATGAAGTTCACGTGAAACGAAGAGTGATGAATAATCAGAAATGTAGACTAGTGCTCACAATATTTATTTTTCTGCGGCTCCAAGCAGGCATACATGTTGCCAGCGAAAAATTTGCTTAATATACTTGAAATTCAGAATAAGAGTTTAAAGTATATTCCATCAGGCATCACATTCGAGGTGGTGTTCCCACTGATTTTATATTATCACTCAATGCATTCTTTACAAGTGTCAAGTGGTGAGGCAATGCACATCTAAGAAAAGCTCAGGCGTTTTTATTCTTTCTGTTCTAAGTTATTACATGGGTAGAACATGTGCGACAGAGTGAACGTTTTTCTCCGATGTGCTCTGCGCTCTTTATACCCATCGTGTGGTGCTTGACCTCGCTTTTTTTTATATTGGTTTAGCTAATTAGGCACATGATTTACGCAAAATCTTCTTTACTCATTACAGGCGAAGTGCGTTTCATTAACTTGTAGAAGGTGTTAAGAACAGACCCTCTTTTTCTTACCAAACTTGGAGGTTTTTCCTGGCTTCAACGACAGCCTTCGTGATATGAAAATATGAAAAATACCAAGTGATTGCTCTCTTGCGCTACCAAATTGTAGCTCTGCCAAACGCCCCTTGCATCAAAGAACCGTGCACGTTCACCATCTCGAAAACAGCGGCTGAGATAACTGTCAAACAAATCTTAGTAGTACGTCAGCACTTTCTGCCGGCGCGTGGAAAGTGGAAGTCGTAATCCGCAATAAACTATGGTTAAGCCTCCTACGGAGAACTAGGACCCTGCTTTTATCGAGTTGTCAGACTTAGAACTAGTAGGTCTCGCTTTCTCTGTATTTTTCTGCGCAGCCCATAAAAATGAGCTTAGGCACTTGGGCACTTTCAGTGCGCAGGTTTAAGTTCTTTCCGAACAGTCTTGGAGCGGAGCAATACAGACGCTCATGAGAGTTGTCGCAAGACACTTTTATTGCATATTTCGTCGCCTTCGTTTAAATGCCTGAAAAACTGGCTATTTATATGGAACTTCAATACAAAAAAACTGGACAGATTTCTCACTTCCCATACAACTAGCTGAAATGCAAATGACCCCACATTGAATGATAAACAATTAGAATAACTAATATTATTAACTAATTATGCGGAACGTAAAATGTGCTCGTAGAAGCGGTACATGATTGAAAACTATATGCCGTTGGTTTCGTCAAACTGCGCGGCAGTAACTTTTGGTTTAAGTCTTGATCACGTTATGTGATATAATGCATGGGTAATTTTCATGTATTCCATTGGTCTCATTTTCGCTCAGGTGGGTCTCTCATGCTTTTTGAGCTGGCTAAGAGATGTGTACTGCGAAGCGTAAGCTGTGAGAGGGTGCCGTTTTACTTAGTCACTTTGTGAGGATCTACAGCAGAGCGACGTTTGTTTTACAGTGGCTGCTTCTCAAGTTGCACAGACAAAATTTGAGCTCAAGAGATTTCTCCCTAAGATTGTGTTAGATACATTCATGTTGTTCGGTGCCTAACACATTTCCTTCCCGAAATGAAATGTGTGAGACGACATCTAATTTCTTGCAACACCACAAAAATGTTAGTTTTGTGTAAAACACTACTGCTCCGCTTCTTACCATTCGCCGGTCCGGCAGCTGCATGGTTCAAATACGAGCTAAAAAGTTCCATGCACAAGCGATTAGAGAAAGCACCTGCACATTCAGTGCGTCCCCTAAGTAGAATGTAGCAGACATGTGACGTCAGAGCTTTCGACGAGCAGTATTTCTGATCTTCCATCAAGCATGTGCCATTAGTGCTAATACTGTGGTGGCGGTAGCGCTTCAAGTGAAAACTGGCAAAAAGGTCCTTCGTGCTGGCTTTGTCCCAAAAGCCTACGTGTTTCGTCAATTTAAAACACAATTCCTTGTTATAGTGCAAAAGTGCTCCATGAGGAGTGCGCATGCATCGAGGCACCCTAACCCTACTAGCGAGAAAATGCTCGCTCTGGGAGATCCCCATGAACAGCTTGGCCCGCTGGCTGTCCCTCAGCGGGTCATTCTAGTCGGCTGAGATGTGTTCCGACCTAGCGGCGCTGCATACGGCTCTGAGAGGAGAACCCGAGCCCCTCATTATATAGTATGAGCAACAATGCTACTGTGTTATATTATGTGCGATATAGATGGTACATGGTAGAAGTTCATTTGGGTTGCGGTATATGGGTCATGGTATTTCCAAGCGACAATTGGACTATAAGGGACGACATTTGGACAGCTCAAGACTAATTTAGACTATCTGTATTCATTTATTGGGCGCTAGCGTTGGACATCGCGATCGCATTTTTTTGCATCTGCACTGCATTAAAATGCCACTGCCGCCACCTTCGCAACTATACGGTACCAGGATAGCCTAACTACATGCTCCCCAGTCAGTTAACTCATTCTTGTGATCTCTCACCCATTGCGGTTATACCAGAGAGTTGTAATGGCACAGCTTCCGCATTAAAAAAAAAGCAAGCCTACGAATGTTGAGCTCCATAGTGCTTTCACAGGCACTGAGACTTTAGTGTCGACCTGACAAATGCATATTCTTCTTAAGCGTCAGTTTAATTGAATCGACAGTTCCAAATAATTTATTGTCTGCTTCTTGGGTATTAAATGCGATAGCTCTAAACAATAAGATAATGCTTGTGCCATCAGTGAATGAGTGCAGCAGGCTGCGCAGAGCGAACAAGAACGTACCGGCTCCAACGTAATCTTGCGTAAGGGTTGCTAGGGTGGCGACATTTCTAGTGATGAGCGAATCACGCCGTCGTCCCCGGAGAGTTTTAATAAACTTCATCACTGTTGTGGAAGGAAAGACAGCACGTGTTAGGGAACCTTGTGCATTCAGCGAAGGTTCTGTCGCACGTATCCACAGTGTGGAAGCAAAGATTAGCGGTGATGAATCACCCGCGGTGTCCAATCAATGCACAATCCTTAATGTAACGTTAGGAACGGAAGAAGAGAAAAGTATTTCTGCGCAGATCAGATCCACTCAAATGACCACGAGGGAAAGTAACCGCTGAAGTTCAAGCTGGATGCAGATGTTTTTGGAACATTGCTGAGATACCAAGATTAGGAGCAGTTTCACCATCGCGATGAAAAGTAATGCGAATCTCACAGCTCGTAAGGCACAGCTCAGGCAACATGTCTGTCGCCAGCAGACATAGACGCACTCATCCTGCTCGCGATAGGTTTGCCTCTGTTACTTTTACACTCCTTTTCTCCTTTTGGAAATGAACCACCATATCCGTTCAATACATATATGCTGACTTGCTCAAAGTGCTTTCACTGACGGCAGTGGCTATGGCCCATGGAAGCGGGGCGACAAGGGAAGAAAAATCAAGGCAGTGTACCAAGCGAGCTAGGAACTCTCGGTTCACTCATGAAGGTCATAGCCACTGCTTCCTGCAAACGCGCGTTGCGCGAGACGCCACATTTGTCACGAATAAATGTGTCACTCCAATGGTAAAACACAGAAGCAAAACTATCTAGAACTAGACGAGCACGCTTACCTCTGATGGCGACAAGCAGACTGTCCAAGCTGGACTGTTTCCATGTGCCCTGCTATTCGCATTTATTTCCACCACGATACTAAAAACTTAAAGATATAAAAAAAAACTAAATATTTTACGACAAAAAGTCACTTCCTGCCTTTTTAGAAATGTCATTGAAGCTACCTTAAAATTCATCCTCATAAAACTGACTATACCCCTTGCAGTGCGAAGGCCTCTCCCATATTTCTCCAATTAACGCGGTTCTGTGCTAGCCCTATACTTGACCCCTGGGAACTTCTTAGCCTCATCCGTCCCCCTAACTTTCTGCCGCCCCCTGCCTTAAAGTTACGGTAACAGGAAGAATAGAAATATAATGGAGGCAAAGAATGTAGGTTTCATACGAACATCATGTTAAGGGTAACCGATAGCAATCTGTTTTTGGTACAGTTGCGGCCCATAAGGTGGAGTATTCAGGGTTTTATTTATTTTATTTGAACATACTGTTGGTCCCCTCTTGGTACCGTTACAGGAGTGGATTTACAGAAAGCAAAGATGCAAGTCAACAACACAATAATACAAAAGCCAACAATCAGGTTCTGAAAAAAAAAAAAACGAGAAATCAGCATTTATATGCGGAAACATAGAGTGAGAAACAGAAATAGGAAGATAGCCAACTCTGGCATTCACAGCATGCGTTCAGACACGTCTCAAAGTATTCCTTAATACAATCATACACTGGGTACATGATCGAGTGAAAAAAAAGACATAAGACCATACAGAGTGTGGATGGTCATCAAGTCTGGCTTGATGACAGAACTGATGAGGCTGCAAGGTCCAGAAATGTTTCTAACGAATGCTGCGCAGTTACAGATTTATCTAAGGCGTTCCGTTCCCTTACTGCTCGGGGAAAGAAAAATATTATGTTTTGTTAGCACAAACATATTCATTAATCATAAACTCATGCTTGCGACTTGTTTCTCTATAACGGTTGAAACTAATCTAAGTCGCAGGATTCATGTTGAATGCGTTATGAATTATTTGATACAAAAACTTGAGTCTATAGAGTGTTAGGCGACACGATAATGTGTGTAGGCCTGCGCGGGAAAGCAGCTTCGTGAGAGAGTCAGTGCGCCGGTATCTGTGGCAGATAAAGCGAACCGCTTTTCGTTGAGCTGATTCGAGCATGTGTGCATCTTTTTGCATATACGGAAACCAGACGACGTTTGTTCTCTATAACTTTTGTATGTTTTTGTCAGCATTAAACATTCTGCCAAAATAAAATGTTTGCCCATATTGATCACCTTTCCCTAAGCAGCGGGAGCGTACCCACCGACAACCTCTAAATGAATGATGTCCTCGATGATGTCACGCCAGTCCAGCTTTGAGTCGTAAGCAGACAAGTATTTTGCGTATAACACTTCCAACTCCGGTTTGCTGAAGTTTTCGTGCGAGTTCTTCAGCCACATCTCATCTGCTCTGTTTATCTCCATCTGTAGTAGTAAAAAATGCCCAAATCAACCATATATTCGGAGCATCTGAAGCTCGTTCATAAGAGAATAACCAAACATAAATTACTACAGATCACAACGCCGACGAAAAGTAGGTGAGATTGACCCATTCCGCCCCAAAGATGGAAGCTCACTGGCTAACACGCGGAACGCTGCAGCAAAATGGGCCGATTACATCAGAGCAACAGGAGAACACAAAGTTAATGATATTTTAGTAAAAATAAAAAAGAAACGAGATATGGTCAAGATATGTAGTGCAAAGAAAGGGTAAGCGATGGTCGCTAAGGGTAACAAATTGAATACTAAGACACGAAAAGTGTAGTAGGTGTGCAGATTCTTGCAGCGATCTGCAAGAATGACGAGGAAGAGGACGAGGCTTTGGAATCTGGTGCGCGCTTGAGAAATTGGGCCCCACGTTCGCTTAATGACCGTCATGGGAACAGCCGGAGATTAAAGCATCTAGAGGAGGCCTGGTGCCTCTCCTGCTTCTATAGCAGGGTGTGGCAGAAAGTAATGTGGGCTGAGAAGGTTAAGAAATTCGCTGGAGTGAGGTGGATGCTGCTAGCACAGGACCCCCGTAAGGGCAGCCCATACGGGCACCACGCGGGATTTGCAACACGTACCCAGAGGGGCCTCGCGTGGGCTGCCCAATTTTGCCGCGATTGGTCCCAATCTGTATTTGTGTGGGCAGCCCAAATAAGTCTGCCCGCATTCAGCCAAGATAGCCGAATGTGGGCAGCATACCATTATCACTAGTTGGTCCTACTTTTGTGCAAGCAGTGCCGCCCCATCCGTCAAGGTTTTAATTTTTAATTCGATTAATCCGTTCAATACCTGAATTGTACCTGCACGGGCTTTGCGGAGGCCAGTTCGTTTCGGGCTGGTCATGGGCTACCCTCGTGCATTGAATCTGGCCTTTTCGGGGCTGCCCGAGTTCAATTATTCATCAAGTGTGAAACATTGAGCACTATTCCCAACACTATTGAGTTTATTCCCAACATTACAATAATGTGGGCTGGCCCACGTCAACCCCGAAATGTTGGTCTGAATATTTATTTCGGTGGTGTGTGTAGAATAATAATGGCGCAGAAAAAATATGGGAGTAGTTCAGTACGTACTCGTAAAGCGGAACAGTTACTGCTGCATATTTTCTGCCAATACTGCATAGTTAACGTAGTTTTTATTGTAAAAATAGTCTTCATTCATGACATGGATATGCTTGGACAGTTATGTGAAACGTCCAGAAGGGGCAATTTGCGGCCGGCATAAATATAAACAAATAAATTGCTGCCTTAAAGATAGGGTGGAGACGTTTCAGAGCGGTAAGCCTACCTACTGCCAATTTGGGCCCACTGCGGTCTTTCATGGGCAGCCCCAATTAGGCTGATTGCATTTTATCGCATGGAATAGGAACATATGTTGCATTTGTCCGCAAGTACCCCAAGAAATACCCGCGTGGGCAGCGTGGGGTCATGCCCGCTTTTCAGCCCGGTCGCAAACCATACGGGACCAATTCGGTTTTTTGTTGGCAGTCCCATTCGGGCTAGCCCCTCTTCTATTTACTTTCGGCCCACATTTGCGTTGGATCGATCCTAAAGTGCCCGCAAGAGACCGATACAGGCAGAAGCGGGCAAGAGCATTTTTCTGCCCCGCTTCAGGTCTTGCGGAAATTTAGGTTTTTGTTGGGCAGCCCCATTTGGGGCAAGCCAGGCATTTTTTGCATGAAGCCCACATTTCCGTCTGACCTTCCCTCGAGTGCCCCTCAAGGGTCCCATGTTGGCAATATGCGGACATACCCGTATTTAGCCCCGCCGCGGCCTATTCGGAAGCTATGGGGCTTTTGAGTGGGCAGCCCCAATTAGATTAGTCAGGGCTTGTTGTACACAAAGCCCAAAATTTTTATGCATCGGCCCTAAAACTCCCCAAGCGGAACCCTTGTGGGCCAGATATGGGAATATATACTCAGTTAGCCCTTCCCACGCCTATGTGATGCCCAGATGGAAAAAGCACGGGAAAGCCCAATTTGGGCATACCCGTTGACCCCTAAAGGGGTCCTGATTGGTGCTATTGTGGTAGCCCAAGTCCAACTTGCCCATGCGGGCCTCAGGTAGGCCACGGAATGTGTGCTACTTTGGGACCGGGTTGATTAGAACACTATTAAAGAGGTATTCGCCCTGTATTTGGTATAGTCCGGCAGATGATGAGTGAGTCGCTCGGTCGTCGCACCCTCCATTCATCCGCATCAGCACATTTCTGAAGCCATGTGACACCTATCGTGATAATTTGCATATATTCCCGCGTCGACAGGACGCCAGCCACTATGCTGCCTCGGGAGTTTTCTCCTTTCAACGGTAACGCTCTCATTCATTAAATGTTTGATTAGTTCGGTTTATGGATTTTATCGACCCAAAACGATACGCTCTAAGAGAGACGCCGTGTGGAAGTCCATGGAAATGTCGACCACATGGAGCTCTTTTACTTGGACACGAACGCCCCACTTTTAGCCTCTATGGAAAAGCGACCGCCGTGGCCGCGATTCCACTCGCATCCTTGGGCAGAGTAGTAAATCTCCCCAGCCAATGCACCGTCGTGGGAGATCTAAAGAAACACGTACACACACAGGCCATATGCCAATTATTTGAACACAGGAACCCAAAACTGCATCTGGCAATATTTCTCCTGTGGACACCTCACGGATAAAGCCTGCTGCTTGATCGCAACCAATGTGCCTTGGACCATCGTTATTTAATTTAAATTGCGCAACTTCTCTTAGGGCGGATGCATCAAATATTGTGGTTCTCATACAGTAAAGAAACTGTGTCTAGTTGCAAACTTGGTGTGTGTTTTATGAATTCACAACCACATGGAAATAAAATCAGTTTAACAGTTGCAGCGGCAAAATTTCAAAGATGTTAGAGGCGTATAGATAGTTAGGAGGAAAAAAAAATGATCTCTCAGAAGGCAGTGGTAGTTTTATGTACTGCTTCTAAATGGTGCAACTATCCATAAGCAGCAAAACCTACATCTTAATACTAGTACCTTTTTGAAGCGTAGTTTCTCAACTGGTATGATAAAAAAGCCTTGCATTTGGCATTCTTTCAAAACTTCCTTCATCTTTACCATCTGCTGCTCAGCTGCGGCAGCCTTATTTCTTATTCGATTAAAAGTCTACAGACGCGGTATAGGCTTTCCCACAGTGTACACTAATGTGTGAAAACGTCGAGTCTTTGCAGTTGGATGATCCGGTTTTTAATGCTTGCATTATCTCTTGCCGTTTAGACCATGCGTTTGAAGGACAGTGAAGTAGAGTGAGCAATATAGCGATTTCCAAGGTGTGGTAGCTGTGACAGTTGCGCGTTCTTGAGAAAATAGAAAAATTGGCACAATGTACCTGCCAGCAGCAGCCGAATGTAGCCTTTTAATCTGTTGGGACAATTGGTGAATCCCAAGCAAGTCCTGTGACTGACATTTCGCGGCAATTAATCAACGGTTGTTACCTTAAGGGGTATGGCGGCTGAATGCCTGTTGCTATGAAACGTCACTTCGTGTAAGTTTTGTACAAAATATCGATGGTTATATACAAGATTTTGAACGAAGCGTAACATGCGCGTTTTGTCCAGCCCTAAATTTTCTCTGGAATATTTTGTTTTACTTCAGAAAAAGTAGTTAACTTCTTGCGTTAAAACTATAGTTAACGAGCAGTCACTTGCCTAACTTTTTATATAACACTACACGATGTTCTTTGAGTGACTTGAGCTTCAAAACTTCAAACAACAATTGAATGCACTGACACAGCAAATTGATCCTGCGCAGTTCTTTGCCTGCACGAGGCTGTCAAACGTGAATACGTACCTCTATAATCTGCTCCGCAGAGGCAGTAAACCTGTTGCTGAACCTGACAAGGGTAGGAAACCCATGCACAAAACTAAGGTTGACCAGCCGGGAGACGATGTCAAATCTGTAGTCGTCGTCAAGGTTGGAAATGTCGAGGCGGAGTTTGCGCATAAAATTCCTCACTGTATCCATCTGTACCGGAGGCAGCAAGAAAAGTGCACAGTGGAGCTCAAGGTGAGGTATTTTCCTTCGGTTGTATTAATCATTGCAAGCGCAAAATCTTCGCGGCAAAAAATCACCTGCCATACTATATCCTAACACGTGAGCATATAATAATTGTATTGTATTACTGTACTAAGGCGACGCAGTAAGACCGTAATATGTCGGCTCCATATATTGTGAATTCTAAGCCACTGTGTTATCTTTAATCTCGTGGAAAAGGCTGATAGCTTGCGCACCTGTGTCAGATGATTCAAAATCGTTATTGAAATGTTGCCATATTTCGTCTACATACGTTAACACCTTTTCTTCGTCTGGTCCGCTTTTTTTCAGTTATATTGCTCTGACTAAAATGAAATTCTTGCTTAGAAAAGATGTCTGCGTCTCGCGGCCGTCGGCCAGCAAACTCAATTTTGGCTTTTGCGCACCCTTTCTCCTAATCTAGCTGGGTTTCATAAAAAACTTCAATAACACCCATTCTAATTTATCACGCAAGATTCGCAGAAGAAAGATTTAAAGACTCGCCTTCGGCCGCAGTAAAGCCGCAAACTCTACGATCATCAATCTCTATGCTCGATTTCCCTTGAAAATGCCTGTAGAAATGTCATTTAGGATGACCTAAGCACATTAATGCCACCCTTATTGACCCTTACTTAATACCTATGCCCGAAATAAGGAAAATAATTAGCGCTGTAGAGATTCTATGTGCCTTCTTATGTGACCCTGGTCCGCAAAGACAGTGTAACACCTTCATGTAGTGCAGGTTAAGCTATTGGAAATTGCACTTGTTTTAGAACATTCGCGCCACGGATAGGGTAAAAGTAACGATAAGTTTAGAGGCTGTACTATATTTTACTGTACGGAAATCGCATTGTTCAAGTGAAACAACTTTGTAAGCATGAGATCTGCAGAGGACTTGCAGGTTACAAACTGCCAGAAATGGGACATGGAAAAAAATAGTTGCTAACAGGAACCGTGCCCACTACCTTACCTTTATTTCTTTTAGCTCTTTATTTATTTTAGCTCTTTCTTTTATTCTAGTAGCCATTTATTTTGTTCTAGTGGCTGTGGCGACTACAAAATTCCTGAATCTTAGCGCAAGCCTATACCCATGAAACAGGACTGTGTAACTTTGGAACCATGTCTTTATTCCTCATTAAGTAATCGAGGTCAGGGTCGAATAAACCACGGGTTACACTACAGAACGACAACGTTTTCTATAAAGCCATAACACACAGCCCCGATTTCTTTAATCTGTCAAATATATTGTTACGATACGGCAAGCCGATGAAAACAGGAGAACAGAGGACAGAGAAATGGTCGATGACAGTGAGATGACGTTAAATGAAAATGTTGCCGGGCCTAGCGCGAGCGCTCCTGTCCGTGCCACTGCCCGCTTTTTCTTCCTTGATGTCGTCCGTAACAATATTATTGCTGATGCTCAGGTCATTGCTGCAAACATTCTTTGATTTCTTCATAACACATAGGCAATTAACATTTGTTTATTTTTAATTTTTATTATACCTTCAAGCCAACTAAGAAAGGTACATTTCACAAAAAAACTAGACTACAAATACAAATGTATAAATGCCAAAAAAAGCACACACACAAGGAATTGGTATTAACTGAAAGAAAAAAAATGCTAATTGTGCAGAAATTTATACTTGAGCGCGAATGGAACTGTAAGCAGATGCAATGCAAGCAAGCACAGTTATTACGGCCAATGAGTCATATTTTATAACATCATACAAAACAAAGCTTGAACAGCCGTTTTAAATAGTGAGCGCTGGTTATACTGTCATAATTACTAAATAACTATTAGGTACAAGGTTTGAAGAAATCATTTTCCAATTCTCTGCAGATTGAAAGGACGTCGTGTTAAGGCCATAAATTTGTTTTGAAATGATGCCGACCTAGTGAGCCCTTACCTCGTCACGATTGGGAATGGATGCGAGCTTGAGGCACGCCTGGTATAGGGCGGCCGCCTTCTCTGTCGCTTTCTGGAACCTGGTCGGCACGAACATCGTGGCTAACATCCTTCTAATGGCTGTTTGTGTTTGGTTTTCGAGCTGAAATAACCAACAGTGCAGCAGATTGGGGGGGGGGGGGGGTGGAAAATTGCGGTTCAGGCAACGTTAGCTCAATAATGTTCGCCAAGTTCGGAACTTTCCAATCTTTAGGTGTGAGAAAATACACGGTTGACCGAGCGTCACACTAACACTTTTGAGAGTTTCAGCTAGGTAGCGCGTAAAGCATGCTTTGATGCCTGTACCAAGCACCTTTTTTTCGTAAATTTGTTTACTTAATAGAAATACAAGCCCAAGTAGGGTAGCCCCCCGGTCAGATAGGTACAGACAATTACCTGTAGCTAAACAAAAAGTGTGTGCAGTTTTTGCCAACGAAGCTGTTGCGACAACACATGTTTCCGTATTAATATCAAAACTTCGTGTTCTTACCAACAGAAAAGCACTTCAAAGCCACGGAAACATCTGCCGTTACAAGTGAGATTAGGAATATTCTGTTGCTTTTTTCCCAATCTTTTTTCACTTGGTACAGGAGATCGCAAAAAGTGGGAAAGCACAGCTGCAGGAAATTACAAGATGACATATGCTGATCCTGAGAGATAATACAGGATATCACTGCAGGTGAGAAAACGTAATATAAGGAATATGGCACATGAATGCCTAAATTGGACGTCGCACTGCTAAACCACATAAATGCACAGGCTGAGTTTCAAATGAACCACCTAAATATGTAGTACGAAGCACAAGGTAGATCTGGAATGAGAAACGAGGATCTGGGATGCAACCTGCGATCTCACAACTAAATGCGCGAACGGAGCAATCTGAAATAATGTCTTTCAAAATGTATGCCGCATTATTGAAACTATAGGTGAATACAAGAGTACGGAACACTAATGAAATTGATATATTACTTTTCTCCGTGTGTACACTTTTTCGAACGTTGGTTCGGAGGCATGCTCTTCAAATACAGCGGCCCGCCGAAAACGCACTGACCTTCCCGAGTGTGCCTTCTCCGCCCGAGAATGTACTGCACACGAAGTTGTAGAAGTCGTCGCATGGCGCATATGTCCGGTTGAGAGATTCCTCGATAAGCTGTGCTGCCACTTCAGCTCCATTAGGAAGGGGCGCAGTTGTAGGCGGCTCTGTCGTTATAGCTGTCTTCTCTTTGATCACTGTAACTGGGATGGTGATACCGATCAGTAGGTTAGTGCCAGGTAAACAGCAAGTAACGTTCGGCTGCAACTGCTTCCTAGGGGTACGTGGTACAAATATTCGAGTAACTGCTTAGGCGCGTGCATGCATACACCTGATCACTAACGAGAACTATGGGAGAACACACCAAAAAGCACTTCTTTGTGGTGTGTCCTCCAATTATTTTTGGCATGTAAGCAGATGTACAAATAATAATAATAATAATAATAATAATAATAATAATAATAATAATAA
>JAJIZL010017184.1:46240-56828 GCA_023969395.1 Amblyomma maculatum
AATAATAATAATAATAATAATAATAATAATAATAATAATAATAATAACAATAATAATAATAATAATAATAATAATAATAATATTGCTTATTTGCATCAAGTAGAATACACAAGATGCAGGAGGCCTGCACAAATAGCTGTCAAAGACAGCTTGACGAGGCCGCAGGCCCCCTTGTACGCTGGTCATTTCACAGCGTCGCCAAAAACTGAAGGCCACAGAAGAAATCTAAGGTCATATTGATAAGCACTGAAGCATGAATAACATCAAGCTGAAGCATGAATCCCAGCAAGATGTTTCAAACTGTATAAATAGTTTACCACGTTTCAACGACCAAGAGAGCATAGTTATAATTGCACGGGAAACGAAGCTTCTGTAAATAACAGAAGGATCAAAATAACGTAGAATTGACTGAAATGAGGTGGAAGTTTACTTTCTCGGTTGTAGGAGGCTCGCCTAATCAGCTACTCACTTCCCAGCCTTAATAAGGGAATTATTACGGATGCTTAGTACTAGCCTGCGTCGTATACCTGTTTAGTGGAGGCAAATCGTTTGCTGACAACCTCCCATGCCGTTCGATAGGATTGCTTCAAACGCTCATGCATTTGCTTGCATTGTTGAGACACAGAGTCAGTAGGTTCATTCTCGTTCGAGAATACGCGAATTTCTTGGTTGCCTTGAACACGTCGAGATTGTGGTAAACTTGTTCACCTCGGAACCATCGTATTTTCTCAGCGTTTGTTAAATCAATGAAGGAGACCACCGAGGGTACGGAAAGGCAATGATAGTAATCTATACTGAATCACCTCTTATCATCTCTTATTTCGACATAGGTTATGTAATACAAGATATATTGGTTATTAGGATTAGCCCAACCTTCATGTATCTCTCACAACTCAGACACCGGCTCGGACAAGCAAAATGAATATAGACCTGTACGCTCTCCGTTGATGCACTAAAGCTTCACCAGGTCGGCAGGCCTGTTTGTATAAATTACTCTTTTTCTCTGGCTTTCTCGCGCGTTTACTCCGCATAATAAACGCATTTCATGGCCACTTTCTGACCGTTTTTTCTGCTACCCTTACGATCAGCTTGCATATCCGCTCCTTACCTGCACGCCTCACAGTGGTGCCTGTAATTTTGAGTGGCGGGGAGAGACCGCCGCCAAGGCTTTTGCTCCCTATGATCTCCTCGTCGGTGTGCTGGCCGCGGCGGTCATCTGGGTTACATCATGCCATCACAGGCAGAGTACAAAATAAATTAAATGATGTCACGCACGCATTTTGCGGCAACGTCTTCATCCTATGCTGTGCGGAAACCTACAGCAAATTTTCCAGTTAGAACAGCATTTCTTTGTGGTTTTGACTTCAAGCTTGCAGTGATATTAAAGTCCTTTAGTAATGTTACAAATTTGTGTAGGTTTCTGTAGCGTTAAAAAAACGATAGAACAAATACCTACCACACAAAAACAATGTGGTATGGTGGTGTTTAAAAATAACTGGTCAATATATGTGGCGTTTCTTGCCTGTGATCTACTGAGAGCTAATTGTAGAGAAGGAGAGATAACGCACCGGTAGATATACCTATGCCGTTCGTCATACTGACGTCATGCATTATGACGCCTCTGTTGACTATACCTATGCCCTTCCTATGCCTATCCATTATGACTTCGTAATAGGGACGTCATGTAAGCCTACGATTAATTATTTAGGCGTTAATCAGAGAAATTGTTATAGTACTCTTTAATGCAGTGCACTTGCTGCGAACCACCGAAGGTGTTCACTTGTGCACGCAGTTTGTCGCTATTCTTTCGTGCTTACGCGCATTATGCAGGGTCTCGATCGTAAGCGCCTTAGAATAATGACGTCATTTTATTCAAGGGCGTCGAAACCTAGAGCTGAAATCCCTGTAATAGGTTCGCCAGCTTGAGTGAGTAAAACAAAGTATCTGCTTTTACATGACAGTTCTGCCAAGGCGTCATATGTTTCCTCTTTATGCACGCAAGAGTATAAGTTGAAAAAAAATCCCGCAAATATATTTACGCACAAGACAAAAAAAAAAGAACCTTAGCGTAGAACTAGAAAGCGAAATCATATCCTGTAGCAGATATATTGTTCGAAAAGCCATACTTTCACAGCGACTACCAATCTAGGTGTTGAGATTGAAAATTTTGTGTTCTCAATGGACACCTATCGCGAGGCCTGATGAGAGTTTAACTTCACCTTACTAGGTTAGTTTTAAAGGTTCTTTACAGCGAAAAACTCTACGTAGTGCACTGGTGTTGTACCAAAGTAACACAGATCAGTTGAGACAGACATGAAACCAAATGAAACTGAAATTAATTAAAGATACGATAAATGGCAATAAGTTGGCAAAATTACTCATGTACCGTTATGTAACGTAAAATGAGTGCGCTGAAATAAACAGAATTTTATTGAACCCGGGTGTCAATTGTTGTGTGTCTGATTACGCTGCCACCAGACCATCGAGACAAATATGCATATTTGTTTTAAATAGAACGCTTTTTTGGGATGGTATGTGGAAAAGAGATATACAGACGTATGCTAGAAGAGGTATGCAGAAACAACCCCGACCTGCAGGACAAACCATGGATGGCATCGCGCCTCAACATGAAAAGTAGTTTAAATATACCGTCCAGATTTTAGCCATTTCTGAAACCCATCAGCTTTGAATTAGTGTTGAAACATACGAGAGCAACTATGCCTCAAACAAACAAAAAAAAAAAACACCCGTGAGCCGTTAATAAGCTCTCTTCCCATGCGGATGATTACAATCTGGATTAATTTCTTTGGTGAGCCTCCCCTAGTGGCCTACGTGAGCCTCTGAAAATCCACCACAGTGGCACCACTCAGTAGCGAGATTGAGCATAACCTTATCGGTTAGGCATATAAGGGTAACTGCGGGGCGACAATGCGCATATGTGGAAGGTGCGCTGAAAGAGCGAGGAATGCGGCTTTCATTCTGACATGCGCTTTCTCTCCCTGCTATTTCTCTATCACCCTAATCGATATATTAATAGGGCGCCTCTATTCTAAAACTCGCTAGTGGCTCCAGCGGTGTGCACACTGTCCCAAGGCTCGAGGCGATCATTTGTGCAGGTTCAATAGAGAGATTTTAGCACACCGTGATCCGCGATCCGCTACCGTGAACCGTCACCGCGCGTTCCATTGCGCATGCCCAGATCACTTTCATGCCGATAGATGGCGTCACATACTTGGTGTCGGCACATTGACCTGGCGCATCGGAACCAATCAGCTTGTACGCCCCGCCCACGAGCGGTAGATTGTCACGGTGGCGGATCGCGGATCACGGTATGCTAAATCTCTCTAATACTGGACACCACACGCCTGCCTTACCGCTGGCGACTTCTGTATACGCTAGTCCCCACACTATTCAAAAATGATTTCAGGAGAGATAAGTGTCCAAAGGTGCTTTTTTTTTCGCGGTCAGTAGTAGAATACGCACCAGCGCCCATCATTGCGGAGTAGACGAAGATGACCAGTACGACAACTCCAAATAGAAGACTGCACAAGACAAGGGCAGTGATCCTCGCCCTGGCATTGACGTCCCTGTAGGATTAGGGTCCAAGTTTTCCTTTTGCTCATCACAACATGGGCTCTTAGGACAACATTAAGAAATACATGTGAAAGTGTGCAAGACTGATTAACTCAACACGCCTAAATTAACTTCAATGGTCCCAGACGTGTGCAAGGGTTTAAAGGGACAGAACAGTGAAATTTAGGTCTCGATTTTTTTTTTTTTGCAGTGGAAATGTTGATGTCTAAAATGTTCGATTCCATAACGGTTTTGTTAGAAACGCTGTAGAAATTTTTACCTGGAATTTTTTTATCAATGCGAGCGCCCGTTTTTATGTAGTCCGATGCTGGAAATCATGAGCAGCGGCCGCGATGACAACTGGTGGTCGACAAAAAAGACGTAACGAAAACAAATATAACTTTCACTCGCCAGAAAATAATCACACAATTTTTGCGCAGAGTAACGTCCTTTTCAGTTTCACACTCAATTCTGTTACGGCACAATAACGCATGCCCCCGTCGACGAAAGTTTTAGTGAGCACTATCATTGCTTCATTCACGAAATTGCAAAAAAATGTGGCGCCATCTAGTGGCAGAACTTGAAAGCATACCTCTCGCGGTGCAAAAGCATGGGTGCTTTTATTTAGGGATGCACTGGTGCACAATATAATAAATTATGGCAAGCACTCCTAGAAAAAAGAACAATGTGCAGTTATGAAAATCAGTAATATTTGGCTGACATGTAGTCACATGGGGGGCTACACTGAAAGTTCTAGGGTTTCTACGCTAGATAGCGCCTTGATTTGTTTATGCGATTTACAATGGGCAAATTAAAATTGTAAAGCCTCTTTTTTATATTGCAGTGCTCGAGCTGTACTATATGAGGCAAGACCTTTCGTCTCCATCATAATCTCATGACATATTTTGGCCAGTGTTCTGTCCCTTTAAATGATGGTCTCTATCTCTATGCCCTACCCTCTTCGATGAGTAAGCGACTGGTCTAAGAGGGCCTGAAGGAAATTTTCAGTCGGTTCATAAGAATCGACTAAATGTGGGCGTGTGCATGGTAATCACTCTGCCCTAGATCCTTCCGATACTGATATGCGCTCTGGTATGAAAATTTGAGCAGAGACTTACTCTTTTGTGTCAGCTGAAATAAAGAGAAGCAGAGTTAAACTTCCGCAAAAAAGCTAAACGTGCAACACGCTATATTAAAACGATGCGACCTACACAAGTCAAATTTGTTCTAGCTTCACGTCACCAGCATTAAATTGGGCCCTAAAAGTAGGATATCGGATCCTTTCCACAACACGTACGCAAGTACCCATTTTCGCACGTGGTTCGGGTAAAATATATACAAACTTTTTGAACGGCATAAGAACTGATGATGTGATAGAAACTTCAGAGGGCAGGAACCATACTGCTTTGAAGGCTATATCCACGTTTAATGGGGATGTTTCAGTGATTGCACTACTATTTCTCTAATAATTATAATTAATGACAGTAATAAATCAATAATTATTTATTGTGCACAGAAATCATCGTACGGTCTTTGTGCTGCGCACAAATCAGAAATAAAACTGCGCACGCAGGTTTTACACATATAGATAAAACACAAAGAAGAAACAAATGACAGATTGAATGAAATTTAGACAAAAAGAGTCACGGAGAGAATGAAACCAGCTAGTAGCATGTCTAGTAGAACAAATCACAAATCAAAGATAAGTGCGCAAAAAGAACAAGGCACCGTTTTTGACTAAGTAATATAGATATATACTAAAATTAAACAGTTAAGTTGCAACAAATGTGGGGTACCTAAAACACAAGCTAGGAATACAGCTAAAAGCAATAGAGAAATATAATTGAAGGTGGGGAGTAAAATTCAGATATAAAGTTTTAAGGTTAGTATATAAATCAGAAACTGATGAAAATAGCCAAACACACAGACTTCATTGGACCGGACAAAAAGCAAAAGAGAAGTTCAGGTGTCCACAGAGCAAATGTAACAGATACAGCGCCTTTCCCTTCCTTTGAATCAATTATTTATTATTAGGTAAATGCAATATATAGGATATGAAATGAAAGTTATATGTGACAAAATAGCGTCTATAGAATATAGCGATACGAACTACCAATATAAATTTATTGAAAAGCAGAACAGCGCACTTCAAAACACAGACACAGAAAGAAAACAACAACACAGCGCTGGGACAACAACAAAGGGAAGAACACAGACACAACACTGTGTCTGTGTTTTGAAGTGCACTGTTTTGCTTTCCAAGATGATTTACCAACTAGCCTGTTCCTTCACAGTTGCAAATGCAGTGTCAAGGTGAAGGCAAAACGAGTTAAACAATTACTGCATTCTGTCTAGAGGGGAGAGAAAATGTAGAAGCGGAAAACAACGAAACGGTTTGGTTTCCCTCATGCTCTTTCGCGGAACGTGCAGTAGAATGTACTCTGAGAGCCGAGGGCACGGAATGTGGCCTAGAAGGAGCTTTTACAGGAAACTCGACGCGATGGCAGTTAAGAGAAGGAAGATGCAGTGTGGTACTCCCTGTGCAACGAGAGAAGCGAGAGGGAGAAGTTGCGCAAGGAAAGCGATATAAAAATATCTGTAAAAACATTTTCTGTACCCTGTCGACCTTATAACAATTCTATTTGAAAGCGAAATTCCAAACAACCTTCGATTACTCCAAAAGCGGCAAGTACATGAACAGGTACCGCTTTAAGAACGTAAGTAGAGAACAGAACTTTATCGAAAGTCTAGAGATGAATCCGAGTGTGCACATAGACCGCTGAGCAATGCGTTTAGTATGAGAGAAGCTAATGGTACGATACAAAGTACAACAAGGTCATTCATTTCATCTACCCTTTCCAACAGCACGGAATTCACAGAATAAGAGTATAGAAAGCTGTGCGCTTTGCGAGTGAATGAGACAAACCTAGTTTTGAAAAAATTGAGGGTAAGCCCATTCTTCGCTGCCCAAATAGACCAATTAGAGAAAGCAGGTACAGCCGATTGCAACGACAATCTTGCAAAGAATTTATTACCTTGAATATTTTTATATAGTCAGCATAAAGTAGAAACAATGAGTTTTTTATAAAGGAGGAAACGTGATTAATAAAATCTAAGAAAAAAGCTGGCCTTATAAAGAACCTTGAGGAGCTCCACTGATTGCAGGGCTACCGGAGGTGGTCTGTTCATTGAGAATGACAAAGTAGGATTGATCAAGGAGATAATTACGTAAAAGGTTAAGGATTGAGACTTCGACGCCAGACAGTAGACGCTTTTCAACAAGTAATGAGTGAGTAACAACATCGAAACTTTTGCTCAAATGACAGTACACGGTGTCAACCAACATCTTTGTAGGACAGCTGCAGAGGCATACGTCATAAACGTGACTAGGTTGGTAGGAGTATAGCTACCCGATTTAAAGCCATGTTGATTGGGTATGACGACATGTTTGAGATGGAAGGAAGGTACGTTGTGCAAAGCTAATTTCAAAAAATTAGAGGATGAACATAGAAGGAAATTTGGACGATAACTGGAAACATCTGATTTGTTTCCTGACTTGAAGGCAGGAAGCCCACGCACCCTTTTCCACACTTGAAAAAAGGCAGAATTTTTCAGTTAATAAATATTGCAGCTACCATTGGTACAAGGATTACCGAAGGCTTTTACTAGGGCGGATTGAATGCCATAAGGTCCAGGGGACAAAGATGATGCTTTTATCAGCTTCTGGTCAAAGACAACGGAATTAAGTGGTGCACTAGATGGGAGGTGTTGCGATCTACCGGCCAAAGGCCGACAGTTACGCGATGAAAACCAGGCAGATACGCAGAGCGAAAAGACTGGGCTTTATTTCCGGCTCGGAAATATATAGAGAAGAAAAAAAAGGAGGGGAGGAAGGAAAGGGGGACTATCGACGCATGCGCTGGTTATCTGCAGCATTGTTATCTGCAGCAGGAGGCATACGTTATCGATAGCTGGAGGTTTGTACCAAAACGAAAAATATTGGTATGCGAATCCGGTTTATTACAATGCTTTCGAATGTATCACCAGTACTGACTACGGCAGTTCGAGGCACTTCTCTCTAAAGAATGAAGATAAAAGTCATGGTCCCGCTTGTATAAGCATTTGCTAAGTGAACGCAAGCGGTGAAACTCATCTGACCAATTGCCAAACTCAGGGCGTTTCTCTTTACAACGAGCCGATTCCTTAAATTTTAACACCTTTCTTAATTCCCTGAAAACCCAGAATGAAACGTGCACCGAGTAGGAGTATGTAGACGTTTATGCCAAGGCATATTCTTAAAAACTAAGTCAAATGACAGACTTGTCCGTCGGCATCACCAGTGTCGTTTAAAAGAGTCCAGTCGGCAAAAGAAAAGAAATTGAAGAGATCGACATAGTCGCCACTAGCTTACACGGAACTTGGAGAATTCCCCACCCGATCAGAATTAATAGATGAGGCAGAGACAGAAGTACTAACTGGAATGGAGGGCGAAATTTAGTGGCAGCGAGTCAGTGGCATTTCAGAGCTCTGGACTCGAAAACTTTCAAAATTCGATAGACAAATATTAAGAATATTACCACTGCCGATTTCTATGAAATTATGTTGATGAAAAGAAATAAAAACTTTAAAATAAAGTATTACGTTACATGTATCTAACATGTAATGATTGTATGAGAAGTACTTGAGCTCCAGTTAATACCTGGATTATTAAAATTGCCTAAAATGAGTTGTTTGTGTTTGCCATTACAAATGATAACACGTTCGATTGAGAGCAAATTATATTCGTAGAGAGGAGGAGGCAGATTATAAGGAATGTAGAAAGCTGTCAATAAATCTTTTTCCTGTCGGTATAAAGTGAGCTCAAGCCACGCACATTCTTCAACAGTTTTCAGATCGCAACATCGAACACATATCATAGATCTGTCAATAGCAACAAACATTGCCCCTCATGTTCGCTTGCGTATTGTTCCAGGGCAGTCACTTCGAAAACGGAGTAATTATGCAGAAAGAAATCCTTGGAAGGCATATTGCTTGACATCCCGGCTTTGGTAACTACACCAGCGGTGCAACAACAGGCCAAAACGCAAGAAAAGATTTCAGATCCCTTTGTGCGAATACCTTGGGTGTTTTGGTAAAAAGATGTCCAAATTAGGGGCCACTGCACTTTAGCGTCGGTTCGGAGAGAGGCAGCATATAGCAGTGAAGCCTTCCACGAAAATCATTGAAAATGCAACCCATCGGCAACATCAAAAGTTCGACAAGCCGCAAGTACGATTCCTCATCAACTGCAAGATGGAAGGACGAGTGGAAATTTTGCGTTGTTTTCAACTGTCGGCAAGAAATAGGGCAACATTCACAGACGTTAGATGGAAAGTAAGGTCTACGGATGTTGTTTTGGGACTACGTTTAGATACGAAATAGTCATCGGAAGCCTATTTTGCTTGGCCAGGTTCAGGAGAGATCAGCTCGGTGCGCCAGGGATGGCTGAGCTTCGGTGATCTCAGTAGGTGGGTTAACCACTCGGGGAGATGCAGAGGCAGAAGACGGACAGACAAAATCGCCGGGAGTTTTTCCTCGGTGAAGAGCAGCTCAGTAGTCCGTCGCCGGTCGCTTATCACGGGTAAGATGTCCCACGGAAACCGACTCGACGAGAGGACTCTCACAATGCGAAGAAGCAGCACGCCGCACAAGCTCCTGGCGAAGGCCGCGTTCGTCGACACGCATAGAAAAAATGACCTCGGCTTGTTGTGCAAAAGCCCACGAGTTCTCCCCACGAAAGCCCCCATTTTCCTTCCACAGCTGGGCAACTTCATCGCTCAGAAAAAAACATACCCTCGAGAGCATCGAGGAGAACACACCATGACGAGACCATCTCCCCGCCATGTTCGCCGGTCGGGGTTGAAGGAGGAACACCGTTTTGGGGTTTGAACAGGAGCGGGGCGACGGGAGCAAGGAACGTAGCTGCCGGCGCATCACCGTCACTAAGCCTAGCATCGTCGGACGATGACGAACGCACATTGCACATAAATGGCCGTGAGCCGGAATTCAGAAGTTGCAGCTTATCATCATCCGCCCAAGTGACGCAATTCGAGTGTACACGTTTCTCGCAGTCGGTAGAGCGTAAAAATCTGTTTACCAAATAATGGGCGATAGCACAGCGAACATGCATCTTTACTGGGCGCCATTTCTTAAGGAAAAGGAAAACAATAAAATTTATTTGCACTCCGAAGGAGAAAAACAAAACGATAATGAAAGAGAAACGAAGAAAACAAAAATGAAACAGAATGAAACAGAACTGTCTCTACACTCCGCCTGCGTTTGAGAAGAGATTTCTACTATGGTGTCTCTCACACTCTAAGCCTTACTAGGACCTTAAATATCACAAACCAGACCACAAAAAGGCGTAAGGCCAAAGCCCTTTTCTCACTTCAACATCGAAATTGTGATAGGTGCCTTGAAACATCGCTTCAGAGATTCTCTATTAGGTCCACCTATAAGGAACGACTTGCACTCAGTGTTTAAGGCGATGCAACCGTTGAAAATGACATCAAGCAGCTTGTGCTCTTTTTAACGTACGATAGCTTGGACACAAGTATTACTTACTGGGCCATTCCATTTCAAATGGAAAGGAACCACTGCTGGAGAACATGGTAAACCCGTACTACTGCACGTCCTCTAAAATAAAAGACAGATGCGAATAACAGTAAAACGGGGTTTCATTTGACAGATAACAAATTGTCAGGATAATGTTTTTCTACTTGCTGGCAGTGATGTCACGCGAAACGCAAAAGTACGTTGCTGGCTCACGCTAAGACAAGAAAACACACCTGATAAATCCACGTTGTCCGCATATGTATCTATCAGAAAGAGTTGTGGACAACTCAATAATACTTGTAAAATGATTCACCAAGAGTTTAAAAGCATAACGGTGGATTTATTTTATAAACTCTTGGTGATTCATTTTGCGCACGCACACACACACACACACACACACACACACACACACACATAGATA
>JAJIZL010017185.1:0-21098 GCA_023969395.1 Amblyomma maculatum
TTATATCATTAAGAAAAAGAAATACGCGACACAGATTAAAGCACAATGGTACACACACAGATTAAGCACAATAAACAGCAAGCGGCACACAGTGCCCCGAATGGCTCTTAAAAAAAAATGGTGAGAAAAAAAAAACCCGGAAAGAGTACATAGGCAAACACAAGTAAATAAAACCCACCAAGACATTTAACAGCTGCAACAAATTTAATAAAAATGTATATATAAGACAAATAAGGCAAAATGAAGGCTCAGTGATATAACGTGATGAGTTGGCGATGGAACGCTTCTAGATTAGTAAGAGAAGCGATAATGTCTGGCAGGTTATTCCATAACCTGATGGCTCGTGGAAGTGCTGACGAGTTGGAGGCTAATGTGTCACCATATAGTCTTGTAAAACTGAGGTGATTGTGCAATCTTTTGGACGTGCGGGATGGAACATCGAGGTGAAGCGGACAAGATCGATTGGGGTATACATACTTGTGAAATAGTGTTAGGAGGGCGATGTCGCGGCGTGTACCTAAGGATTCTAACGAAAGGTTACTTTTAATCACAGTGACACTTGAATGGTAGTTATAGTTTCGAGATATGAATCGTGCTGCCCTATTTTGGATGGATTCTATTGCGGTGATCATGTTGTTATGATAGGGAGACCAAATGGATGAAGCAAATTCAAGTTGTGGGCGAACAAAAGTAAGGTAAGCTAGTTTACGAATATTAGCAGGAGAATTCCTGAGATTACGTCGTAGGTACCCGAATGACTTTGAAGCGGCAGCGCATATGGATGTAATATGGAAGGACCATGAAAGATCAGAGGAAAGATTAACACCGAGGTATTTGTAATGGGATACGACAGTCAGTAAATCGTCTTGAATGCGGTATATATATAATTAGGAGTATTTCTTCTATATGTTGTAAAATTAATTCTTTTTATGTAAGTGGAGCAGTCTCAGTTGATAAGCTTGGACAAAAACCAAATTGAGCGTCAGCAATAAGCGAGTGTTTAATAGAGAAGCGTTCTAGACGCTTAAGCAAACTTTTTCCAGTGACTTCGAAAATTGTAAATATGGGAAGAATTGATGCCGGGTGGTATTTGCTCCTTTCATGCTTTGAACCATCCTTGTGAAGAACGATCTCATTGACCTGCTTCATTTTATTTGGAAATACACTGGTTGAGATAAATAGGTTAAAAGTGTACGATACGTGGGGCGGAAGAAGGATGGCAACAAGTTTAACTGGCTTTGTTATGAGACCTTCAGTGGAGAAGCTAGGACTGTTATTGAACGCCACAAACGTAGAGAATACTTCAGCTGGATCCGTAGGCTGGAAAAATAAGGATTTAGTTACATGTTTCAAACTAGATTAAGTCTCATCTTTTTTGTAGGTGAGATTGATAAAGTATTGATTGAAGCGGTTCACTAACGCTGCTCTCGTTACTGGCGAAACATCAATTAATAGCTAAGTGATGCAATAATTACGATTACGGCTGTTGATTACCTCATTCACAGCGCGCCACATTAATTTAGGATTGTCGCTCCTATTTTCTTTTATAAAATTGTTCATATTATCCTCTTCGTGCCTTGCGTAGCTCAGCATTCAATGAATCCTACTGTTTTTGAAAGCCATTAGGTCGTCATTCTTCCTATTTAATGTGAAATAATGATATAATATGTCTTTGGTTTCAATCCGTTGAAAAGTATCGGGGGTTATCAATGTTTCCTTATATTTGTTTCAGCTTTCCCTTTGCTATCCGAGGAAAATGGGAATTGTAGACGGTTTTAAACTCTTCAATGAATTAAATGTAAACGTTAATAGCGCGAACATGGTTGCAGACGTCTGACCAATTCAAGGTTTTTATTGTTTTCCTGGATGCAGTTAAGTTTTCATTATTGAATAATTGAAATTTTACAAATAAATATGTAGTAGTCGTACACCGCCGCTTTTTTACTGATACAAAAATTGGGCAGTTATCACTAACATCACAGGAAATAGTGCCAGCGCAGTGAACAATTAGTCAAGATTAACGACGAAGAAATCAAGGATGCTGAAACTGGATGATGTAATTTGTATTAGCAAATAGATCATGTAGGTAAATTCATTCGATTCAGTGATACTGTAGCATGTTAAAGACGTGTGGCTCTCCTCATTTATATTACCATTGATATCTCCAGCTATAAACACGCGCTTGTTCTCAATCCGCACGCGTATGCCTCGCACGGGCAAGTACAAGGAGTTCGTGATAGCGCAGTATAAGCAGATTTGATCAGGAAAACAGGTTCTCCATTAGTTTTACTTCCTGGTGTTAGTCTGCTGAAGAGAGAATGTTTCCTGTTAGTACTGCAGTCGACGTCCCTTTAGTGCGTGAGCTTTACTATTCGCACTACTTCTGTCAAGGTTTATTTACCCGCGCGTTTAACATGAGCCTCCAGAGCAGAGCCACGGCCAGTGACGTCACTCCACAGGACCCGCTTCACAGATTCGCAGCTGTGTTGGGCCTTTGGAGGCTCTTCGCCGTGATAGCACGTGACTATATAGGTATGAGTGTGTGGCCGGGGGGGGGGGGGGGGGGCTGAGGTTTAACAACTGCTTCGCCGGTGCTTGGCTGCTCAGTTTAGCCATGCATGAGTTCAGAGTGTGTCAACGCTTTGGCGCTGACGTCAGGATGACGTGCAGCCATGCTTAACGGATCTCACGCTCCGATTACTAATTGTTTAGCCTCGATAAATCTCCGCAGATTTTGTGGCCGGGGTCTTGGAGGGCTGTGTGCGTCATGATTAGCCGTCCGTATTAACAACAGCTGCTTACCTTTTGCTGGACTTGGAAACCTTACCGAAGTGGTGGGATGATGGTGTGAGCATCTGCATCCTACGCGGTATGTACAGAGTGGAGTTACCAGTGCTGCTGGGTAGCCAAAAATGACAAAATTGCTGCAAACGTTGCCCTGCCTTGGAGCTCTGATTGTCCGCATAGGGAGAAATGCTTGAGAAATTTGTTTTGAACAACCTTGAGTAAAAGAAATAAATTGCAGCTGCTTAACTCAGCTCAGCCAGGATATATGCGTAGCGAAAGCTAGGGTATGGCTTGGTTGAGCTTGGGCGGGGGTGGGGGGGAGGGGGGGGGGGGTGAGCTTGGTTAAAATATATCTTAGGCTGCACTGATTAAACAATTGAAACTCTGTCGCGGCTTTCGATGTATGTAAAATACATGTTTATTCAATGTTACGCTTTACAAGCACGAGGACCGATCGGTGGTCTGTAATGCAGTTTGCCACCATCTCAATTTTGGAGATACAATATTCGGTCGTGATGGCCTCTCTTTGGTACACAAGATCAATGGCGGTTCCCCATTGGGCAGTCTAAACGCAAGGATCCCATACCAAATTAAAGTAGAACTTCACCTTGCAGTCGCTGAGCGTCGACATCTTGCTGTACCGTTGGACGGCATAATTCTTGTAGTTCACTAACGACTCGGCATCATCGCCGATCCGAGACTTGGCGCTGCCGCTTAGCGAGCCAGTCTCGAAAATAACCAAGGAATTTTTACATTCCAAAGAAGATAATACAGCAATTAGGAACTCCTGAGTGAAAGCTCAGGTTTCACTCATGCAACTTTTGGATTTTGTTTTTCATGCTTGGTTTTAATTTCACTATTCTCCGCAAATGAGTCAACTCGGCCAACACCTAACGCGAACCCACGCGCTCTAAGACGTAAGGCAAAAAAAAAAAAATGCAAACACTGTAGGATTGAGGAGGGTTCGCGGTAGGTAGCGCTGGTGCGGAGAAACTCAGGCAGTACCCTACGTTTTGAAGCCAGATCAGGGTGCCTTAGAACACGCAGCTACAAAAAAAAAAAAAAAAAAATAGCCATGAGGATGACACATGTGCACTGTGTGGTAAATCCATAGAAACAATTAACCATCTTATATTCGAATGTGATGCATCCATCCGGAAGTTGATGCAGGCGCAGTCATTCTTCCTGAGGCACTGAGGTTTAGAGATACCAGTGGTCGGGTGAATGAACCTGCGGTGGAAGCTAGCAAAAAAAAACAAAAAACAAAACAAGAAATGATTGGAAGATTGGTGGCTTATAAGCAGAAGAGTGACATAAGGTTAGTAAAGTTTAAACAAAAATTCAATAAATAGAATGATGGTATAGTTAACCGATCTAAAACAATAATTAATATATAGGGAAAACAAACGAGCATGTTAGCTACCACCCCGTTTCTAAGGGGACGCTCCTATTTTCCATCCACCCATCCATGTGAAGAAAATTTCATGTCGCGCACCTTCAGAGCGGCCTGTCCTTGCAAAGTTGATTTTGTCGCATTTGAGGTTTCTCAGCGTCACAAGTAACGAAGGAAGATGCGGAAGCGGAAGGCAGGAGTAGGAACGCCAAACAATGCTTGCGTCATTTCATCCCCGTTCGGCGTGGTTATCATATCTCGTATAGTTGCATTTTCTTGAAGAAATGGCGCGGTGACGCCAATGATGCCCACTTTCCAGCATTCACATCCATCCCGCACTTCGATTCACGAGTATTTGAATGTCCGAAATCAATGCGCTCTTCGGTTGCTTCTTTTTCTTTCTGGGGCAGTCAGTATTTGTGGCTCCTTCCCCTTCCTTGCCTCTTACAATGCTCGGTGGCACAAAAGGCATCAGAACTCAGGAATAATACTAACTAGAATTCAATACTCTCGCTTAGGAAAATGATAGAAAAAGAGAGTTGTTTGTTTCAACACTTCAAGAGTCTTTCTAAACGAAACAGAAAAGCCACTATAGTTTTGATTGGATGACGTTAGGACCAGGCATGATACTCATGATAAATAAATTTCTTTAAGCAGAAAGTTTGTATGCACTGACTGAAAATAACAGTCATCGGTTTCAACCGGGAATCGGGTTGCGTGATTTTGTTATTTTCTTTCACTTAACTATATTAGGTTATGTGCTTTTATTTCCATCTTGTATAAAGCCTGCGTAATGTCCACGGATTGAGGTTTGCATTGCTGTCTGCGTAACGCATTAAATTTTTATGCCGTAGAGGAATGAGCGTTTGACTTCCAATGTGAATCTAGCATGTTTTTTTTTTTTTTTTTTCGTTCAAGTTCCTTAGACAAAGGTCACAAGGCGCGTACCTCACAAAATCTCTGCGGAAATGAACGTTTGAAAGAATTCGTGTTTTGTATGAACAAGCGCTGAAAGTTATTCTGTCGGCATAGCTGCAGTATTTTCCTTCAAGCACCGTTGTGACCTGTCAACTATGAATATCTAACAGCTTTTTTTTCAGCGAATTTCGATGGTTTAGGGCAAGCGCTTAACTCGGAAAAGGCACTGGCCAGCAGCTTTAGAGTGTTTATTCAGGGAGACTGGTATGAATGCCTCTCATCTAGCTATGACGAAAAACAATGTTTTTCCATTTTTAGTATTTTTTTTACCCAACATATCATGACGAGTATATTTTTATTCGCAATTTATTTGCATTCATTAAGTAGTGTGCCTAAAATTCCGCGCTATATTTGTTTTGTAAGCTTTTGTTGATTAGGAAGAAGTACTGTGACAACCTTAAACTCCCCGTTCTCCGAAACCTATGGCGTTATCGTTGTCGGCGATGACATTCTCAGCGAACAATCTCGGGAATAGCGTTGACAAGTGTTATTTGACAGGTGACATGACTCTGCACTGACATTTCTTCGGGTTGTATGAAGAAGAACTGAGGCACGCATCATAGTCGAATCGACAATGGGCTTCGAACTCAAGTCTCGGTTTTGAAATTGGAGGTACATAGTAGAATCCAACCTCTCAAGGCCATTCGATCCGATTTGTGATTGAATATATCAATCAGTCATCGAGCCTGAGTAAAAGCTGTACTGCAAATCAAAATGAAGGCGACCGAACTGTAGAAACATTTTGGATCCGGAGAGTCTAGTACTGATCATAATGGTATATCTCGCGTAGTATGGATCAATTATAAAATGTTTACCACCGTCGAAAATGTTAGTGAGGCTTTTTAGGCAAAGAAGAAAGGTGCTCTCTGGCTCGCGTCAGCTGAGAGACAGGTTAACATATCGAGCACCTGTTGTCCACCGTATCTGCTACTGTTTCAAAAACTGTGTAGAACGGCGTGGTTTAATACCCAATGGCACAGCTACACATAAACTAAGTGAAGTAATCCTGCTGACATTGTTTTTTGTTTTTCTTTGCGCTTGCTTGTTGTTAGGTGGATCAAAACGGGAACGTATTTTGATGGCATTACCCGCCCCACGCCCCTCAAGTGAGCCTGTCGAAGCTGGGAAAAGTCAATTATACCATGTACGGCTCTTTTATTATTAATTAGTTTGGTTGAAAATTTACGCTAATTGGCTGACTAACCCTTTTCGCTAATGTGGAAGGAAGCCTTACTTGCAGCACGTCTGCCTTTATTTTTCGAAAAATGGAAGTAAATTACAAAAATTCCAAAATGAATATAGAACCTTGAAACTCTTTAAGAACGAAATTAATTATGTCGGCAGCTTTGGCTGGTATAAAGGCAGTCGTCAACGAAGTTTTATCCGATAAAACTAGGCTACTCGGCTTAGTCTAGTATTTTCCCAACTAGAAGCGTATTTCATCATGGAACTTTAACCAAGTAATAATCCCGGGACTGCGGCATTTCCGGGAGGTCGTTTCGTAAACAGATGAAAATTGCACGTTTCAAAGAAAGGGAGCAAAAGAGACCAAGTTTGCAAGCATTACAGGAATTCCTTCTTTGACAGGGTGCTCGCAGCAGTTTATAAATATCCTATACTCACCCATGATGTACCGACATTTCCGCCCGTTATCTTTGAAGTGTCGGGTTGCCTTCGCACACTAATAGTTTCATTTCCAAGTTGTCGGGAAAATAGTACATCACACTGCAGCCCAGAGACCGGTGCGTTCACTAGAGCGGGAAATGCAGTTTTGCTTCCGTGTGGAGTAAGAGCTGGAGGGGAATGTAGTACCGTGTTTTCTCGAATCTTTATCCCCCTTTATTCTAAGCCACTACTATAATGTTGTAGGCCTAGAAAACAAGATCTCTCCTCTAATGAAAGCCTCTCGAAAATAAAAAAAAAGAAATGAACAACGTCAAGAGCTTCACCGTGCGAAACCCACTTATGTTGATTTCGTTGCACTCATAAAAATGGCCCGAACCGACAAGCGAGATTGGCCATGATCAGTTCAGAACGATGTAAAGCTTGTCTCCGAAACTTCAGGGGTACGGCGAAGGCGATGGGTTATCGCCCCAACCAACCATAGCATGCTACTTCGGAAAACAGCGCTTTCTGAACAAGCATACTACCAAGCCTTCCTGCATGTCATCCCAGGCTGCTGTAACCAGCTTGCTGCAACTCCTTTTTTGCAACTCCTGGGTGGGTTTGCAATTTCCGGGTGGGTTTAATACGGCCTCTAGAGGCTGGCTCGTACAATTCAGTGATTCAGCTCGCCGAAAGATTCCGCAACCGATCCTTAAATGTCTCGTTGATGCAGAGGCAAAGCAGCCGCACCTGACATGTTGCACCGCTATGTACGCGGAGGTCGAGCAGTGATATCCGGTAGCGAGGCTGTTAGCCCTATGCATGTTACAGGAAATGGGAACAGTTACGCAATCATGGTTATATTAAAAGCGCAGCTAAAAAAGGCCCTCGCCAGGGTACTGCCGTCTTTTGAGCACCGTTCATGTCTAGCGCAGAGACGAGGGAGGACGAAGCGGCTCGATTCGTACTTATTCAGCGTGAATACCGAACCACCCACTGAAGTGCTTACGTCGTCCAACGCAAGCAGCAGCAGTGGCTACAGTGCTATTTTCTGATGGACAGATTAAGACCCGCCACTTGCCTATAATTTTGATATTTTCTTTGAGTTATCCTCACGTGCATACTGTGAATTATCCCGGAATCTAATCCAACTTAAACAAAAGTTTTATATCGTATTGAAATAAGAAAAAAGTATCAGCTTCAATTGCAATAGATGCGGTAAGTGGCTTTGAAATTTCAGAGACGTTCCAAAGAATCAAAATAAGGTGAATGCTCGCGGTTCTCGAAAATGTTCGGTCTCTTCAGGTCGAGTAGGCGCCGATCACACCAGGAGGAAATGACATTTGTTCGGGAGCGGTTCGCATATGGTAGCCTGAAAACTGTTCAGCGGTGCCCAGTATGCTAGTCGAGATGCACGGTGACGAACACAATCGAAATATACACTTCCTCTACGAAACGAGCCGATCGAAAGTCTCTTCTGATTTTATTTTACGTGCTTTCCATCCTCTCTTTGACCTATACATAAAGTGCTCTGCTGTAATGTTTGCGATTGCGTTAGCTTCCTTAGCACTCGTCAAAGTCCTATGCGTTGGAGATGGGAGCGTAAGGACAGAAATTTACTTACTACTAGGTGATCGGAAGACTGGAAACTCACAACGAGCTACTGGTGGAATTCGCAGAAAACACCGCGGGCTCTGAACGTTTGCTATAAAGTTTAACTGAAGACAGCGCAAGGTATAGAAGAAAGCCACACTTATGAGTGCATGCTATCGCCAGCCTCATAAGTTTACTTTAAGCACATAAAACGCGAACTGTGCAGCCGTGCTCGCAATGTCGGGGCTCAATGTTTGTTATGGTGAAACGGGACGCGAAAATACCCTCCTCACACCCCACAGGAAAGCCCCTTCGGTTCAGGAAACTGATATAAAGACAACTTCGATGCCCACTCTCGGTCGCAAGGAAAGTGGCGAAGAGCCAATTGAAGCCGTACCTAAGATGGCGGGCTTCCTTCAAAATCTATAGTTCTTCCCCGAAGCTCCGAATAAACTCGATATTGCGGTGACCAGAGAAGCCATGGGCTGCCGGTGCCAGATGTTATCGAAAAAAAAACCACACGTTCTCTCACTGATTAAATCAATGGGCCGTCACAACTGACGCAGTTCGCCGGTATTTCACTTTCTTTGCTGGCTATTCTTGATTATTTGGATTCATCAGCTAGAGCTTTTCGCAGTAATTAAGCAAATAAAATAATAGCGTTCAAGCTAGCCCTTGACACGTTTAATTGGGGGCTTTTCTTTTACTTGGCAAGCGATCGGCTTTCTGCCAAGACCATCTGTTCTGAGACCCTTAATTAATTTCGTGGATGACAGACCATGGCAGAGTGGAGCGAGTTATTGCACTCCAACTGCAGCTCATTAGCGCACCGCTCGATACGCATGACCGTTGGCGTCGACGTGCTGGAGCGTAAAAGCCGCTAAGATATATCCACTTTTATTCCCTCTCTATGAGCATTTTATTGCTGTATGAATGTTTTTGTTTATATGGAAATATACTCGAGAAAGTTCTTCGCAATTAGCAGAAATGTGACATACGGGAGCCTTCTTGCACATTATCTGGGATTCTATCACACGTCCTTGATAAATTGTAAGCAAACTGAAGAATGACAGTACTAAGCTTAAAGGTATAATTAAATGTACATAAAATGTCGCTTATTATGGCAGGAGGTCTCTGGCACTCACTAGCAGTGCGCCCAAAAGGCCTTTTGAAAACACCATTAGAAACACGCGTAGACAGTCATACCTATGGCTGTGTATAGATGCCAAGCAGTATGACAGATGTGCTCAAACAGTTCCGGATGTTTGAATTTGATTCGAATGCGAGCAGTATTTCGCCATGCTTTTGCGTGAAGAAGATAAACAGTCGTGCTGATATTGGCGATGCCTTTAATAACTGTTTGTCAATTGTTGTTCTTGCTGTTCTTGTCTTTATAGTTATTGCATATCTCATTTAACCACTTTCTCAACTTCTACGAACACCTGACGCTGTGACTCAGGAACTGTGGCGATGGGCTGGATAGGAATTTTTTTTTTTTTTACGCAAGCTTGCCATAAGGCATATAAGGAATAGCATAAGGCATAGCGAATTGTTGCTATGATCGCAGTCGTGGCCGAGTGGTTTGGGCGCCCGTCTCGACTGCGGGAGGTGGCCAGTTCGAAACCCACCGCCGGACACCCACCGGTAAAATGGGTACAAGCGTCCCCCGGCCCGGCGCCCGGCTCTCTCAGGGGTGTGCGTTTGGAAGAGGCTCTGCTAACCCTGCTGTGCTCCTTAGAGGACTTAAAGTTTCGAACAACTAATGATCTGCAAAGGTCGGATTCTCACAGGTCAGGTAGGGCTAGAAGAAAAACTGGGTGTGGGCAGCAGTCACAAGGTAACATCGTGGGTGCATTCCGATAAAAGTGATATGCTAATTACCACTCGGAAGTGCGACCTGCCGGTACACGGGTTCTGAAACTTCTAAAAGGCCAACGTTTCAGGGATGACAACCGCGGGCAGGGGTCGCTGCGCCGCTCTCTTCTCCAGCGCCTTCCGTAGAAACACCTGAAAAAAAGCTCCGTGGAGACCTATATGTGTGGCGTGGCCTTGTCGCCTGCTCTGCGCTGCATGCGAACGCTTGTTTACTTGCGCACGCGCCATTGTTTGTGTTCTCTTCTTGCTGAATTTTGGCTGCCCTCGTGTGCCAAGGAAAGAAAAGAACTAGAATGATTAAATTACACGGCGCTTTCTTGTACAACTTGCGGGTGAAACGGTAGAGTTTGATATATTCTGACCAATCGAAAATGCCGTTTTTTGATAAATGGACCCTATCTAAAGTTTCTCAAGTGCTAATATTAAAGAGCTCTGGTTCTTACGACGGTGAGGTCCTGGAGAAGGAATGGTTGGCAGTGTTCAGAGCTGCTTAAATAGATATAAATAATCGGTTTAAAATCATACTGTGGCGCACAGCATTGCACATTTGATACGCTTGTCCCAGCATGCACCGGAGAAATTGACAGTGTGCGGCCGTATCAAGGTGCACAGATCTACTGAATTTCCAAGACGTTCCTGGCTTTCTGACCGTTTCTTTTCTTTCTGCGCGTGCCCTGCCTCAGGAGTAAAAACTCATGTATCTAAATTATTACTGCAAACCGAACTTCTCCGTAGAGCGTTCACTACATGGCTGCCAAACTCCGCAATGCCGTTACTTGGTTCAAGCTCAGCCTTCAAAAATACGCTAGTAAGGAAAGAGACGGGCACGGTAACGTAGCCTAATACCTCCGGCGTGCCAGCAGTCGTGGCTGCAGCTACATAAAGAGAAATAGATCAGTAACTAAAGTGTGTGCGACTGGACAAGTTACTGACATTCTAGTGGAAATTAAGAAAAATGGGCATGGGAAGGACATCTAGTGTGAAGAGAGGATAACCGATGGTCACTTAGGGTAACAAACTGGATTCCAAGGGAAGGAAAGCGTATCATGGAGGCGGCAGATTGTTAGGTGGGCGGATGAGGTAAAGAAGTTCGCAGGGGTCAAGTGGATGCAGCTAGCACAGGACCGGGTTAATTGGAGGAATATGGGGGAGGCCTTCGCCCTGAAGTGGGTATAGTCCGGCTGATGATGATGATGATGATGGCAGGAGAAGGATCACGTTTTGCGTTGCAGCTAAACGTTGGCATTCACAAACAATATATTTTCTTTCGGTGACATCGCTGTTTGAAATATCATTTATGGCATAAAATTAGTCAGTACTGCTTGTTGCCCTTGCTTATGCAATGGCAAGCGCGAGAGAAAAGTACCGACTTTCACGTGATCAAACACCTTACAAAAGGCGCGAAATGCTTATGTGGGTTCCGTTACCAAGACCACATTTCGTATTTAAAAGATCCAACGCTTCTTTCCTAAGCCTAAACAGAATATTTAATTGTTGCCAGTCTGGCGTGCCAGAACTGCCTTTTCTTGAAAGCGCATGTATGATGTGGAAACAACTGTCAAATCAGTGATTATATCATCGGTGAGTGAAACCGGAAGATAAACTTGTAAAAAACACAGCACATATAGAACGATGAAAGTAGTACCATTGAAATGACCAGACTTTTCGCCTTTAAGGAACGCCAGGAACTTGTCTGAAGCTTATGAGAATATTGAAAAATAAACTAAAGACCACGGTCATGACATGTGTGTTTCTGTGAAGGTCTGTGCCCGTGTCTTTTTTGTTGTTGTTTTGCAGACTTCTGGTAGCATCTACTCTTGCAGATTTTAGTAACTTTAAAAAGATGGTTGTTTTGGCTTGTACATTAGCTATAGCGCAAAAAAAAAGTCATGATGTAGAAAACAAAATGGCAAAACCCAGGTTTACGGGCCCAATTGATTTAATTTCTCCGGTATATGCAAAGCCAAGGAGTAATTTCTCCAAATGATTGCCTCGAACGAGGAGTACGGACTTTTGCCAGAGCATATACTGCACCAAGGACAAAACTGCGACTGCCACCAGAATGAACTTGTAATATGCGTTTGTCGTGCAGATGAATTCTTTCGGTAATCTACAATTAGGCCTCAAAAATAACAATGAAAGTTAAAATAATAACTAAGAACAATACTTACGACAGCTTTGGAAACAGTATAGTCAGGCGACACCCAGATACCCGGTTTTGCTATTTTAAAGGGCAAATGTTTTTCGTATACCCTGCAGGATTTTGCTTGGCGCGCGGCCGGTTTCACTTTTGGCTTCATCAGCAATTAAATCTGGAAATGCTAATTGGGGTGTGCGAATTGATGGAGGTGCCTTTGAGCCTGATGTACTGTCGCTTTTTACATTGTACTACGAATGCTGGCGAACTGTATAAAAAGTTGGGCTTCGCCAAGCCCCGGATTGGCGTCTTCCACCCGTCATCCTTTTTTATCTTTAAGGCATTATATTAAGTTTGATTTGATTTGGCTTAAGTAACAAAGCCTAGTCTAGCTGCATGAAATACCTCATTACGCGAATGCGTTTTTTAGAGCAAATTTTTTTTCATCAGTACGAATACGAATGTAAATGCATATAGCCTAGAAATGCTCTTCTACGGGGTTGGCTACAGGCAACGCTAGAAATGCAATATCTGCTCATTATTCATTCCACCAAAAAGGCAACAACATGGTCGAGATTAAAACACTCAACATGGCGGGGAAATTATTGTAGCGACTGCCAACTGGGGCGCGGCTCTATAGCCAGAGCAGCAAGCAGTCTCCAGGGCGACATAAAGATTACTTATGACAATCACATATCACCATCATCATCATCACCAGCCTGATTATACCCACTGCAGGGCGAAGGCCTCTCCCATATTTCTCCACTTAACCCGGTTCTGTGCTAGCTTCATCCACTTGACCCCTGCGAACTTCTACACCTCATCCGCCCACCTAACATTCTGCCGCCCCCTGCAACGCTTTGCTTCCCTTGGAATTCAGTTCGTTAGCCTAAGCGACCATTAGTTATCCTCTGTTCGCACTACATGTCCTGCCCATGTCCATTTCTTCTTCTTAATTTCTACTAGAATGTCGGTAGCTTGAGTTATTTCTCTGACCCACTCTGCACGCTTTCTATCTCTTAATGTTACACCTACCATTTTTTGTTCCATAGCCCTCTGGGTTGTCCTCAACTTAAGTAGAACTCTCTTGGTTAGCCTCCACGTTACAGTCCCATAGGTGAGTACAGGCAAGATGCAACTGTTGTATACTTTCCTCTTGAGCGATACCGGTAAGCTGCTAGTCATAATCTGCGAGTGCTTGCCAAATGCGCTCCATCCCAATCGTATTCTTCTTGTTATTTCGTTTTCGTGGTCCGGATCTGCGGTTACTACCTGTCCTAAGTAGACATATTCGCCTACTACTTCCAGTATTTCGCTACCTAATGTAAACTGCTGTTCCTTCCCGAGGCTGTTGAACATTACCTTAGTCTTCTGCATATTGATTTTCAAGCCTACCTTTCTACTTTTCCTGTCTAGGTCATCAATCATTATTTGCAATTCATCCCCTGAGTTGCTTAACAATCACATAAGGTGACATCAAATTCCGCATACGCAATAAACCGGGCGCCGCTCTAAGTAGTTTGTTAGGTCTTGCATGTTAAATGTGTACATGGGTAAATTTAGGGATTTATATTATTGTATCTGTCAGTTACAAGACCAAAACCAATATTAAACTGTTCTTTTATCCATGGGAATGTAATACCATAAAATAAAATAATTTAACTTGTTGCTCTTGTGGCCAATGAACAAGGTCGCTGTTGTTTTGAAGGCATAATTATTTCGTTCGTCTTGTCACCTTTCCACGCCGATGATGACCAAAAGAACCATGAAAAGAGTACCGTATTTCCTGGCGCTGTATAAAGATTTGAAGGCTAGTGGACGATGTAGAGGAGAAGGTTGTGAGGAGAGAAAGGAAAACAAGGAAGGCAAACAGTATTTTGTCGTGTGGGCGTTACCTGCGAAACAAATAATAAAGGTGATCGCAAAGGCGGCTTCTTTTTCTGGTCAGTGAACAACCTTTATGGAAAGGGGTGGCGCGACCCCCTCCGAAGGAATTCGTTGAAAGATCGGACCGTCACAGTGTCACCTTAGGGACGCCTTGGTGGATAAAGTTGAGAGAGTTAGAACAACCAGTTTCTGGCGCTGTGAGGGCCTTTGTCGTGCTTGGTATGTAGCGAATGCATAATCAATTGGATGGTAAGCCACGGAGTTTAAAGCCAGCCACGGGAGAATAAATAGGCGCGGTGTCCGCGTGTTGTCAAAGCACCCAAGTCGCGCGCGGTACTTTTAGACTGTTTATTCAACACTCGGGAGGGTGCTACCAGCGTCGGCCGACGCGGAAGGCGAACTGGACGACCGAAGAACGGAGGCAACGACGGAAAGGTGCACAGAAGAGAGTGGCTTCCAAGAACAGGAGGATGAGGATGCCTGCCGTGGGGGGGGGGGGTCTCATGACGCACGCGGAGAAGGGTGCGTCTAGCCGCTAGGAAAGAATACTGCACTGGGGATACAGATCAGAAACGAAGAGACAGGACACAGCAGAAGCGGAGGCCAGCTCGTGGCGGCATTGCGCAGCAATACATAAAGATTCCTTATAACAGCGGAAAAGATTATAGTATGCGTTAGCTTGTGACACAGGCTAAAAAACGAGGCGGGGAACATAAATGCTATAATGTTCGCAGACCAAAACTTCTATTGGGTGATATAAAATAAGATTATGCGGAAACAAGCTGGTCGTTATATCTAGTTACAATTTATTTCGCGGCTTGATTTGAACAACATAGAGGTCGCTACAGAAACGGCATTGAGAGAATGCCGAAGCGTTAGCTCTACCGCAACTTTTTACAACGACCTATTATAACTACCTACAACTCATTATCTGTCACTAATTGTGTAATAAGTATTCTCATTATCGATAATTATCTATTAGAAACTATAATTTAGTCATTGCGTTCACACTAATTAGATACCAGTATTTATCCTTATAAAGAATTGTGATCAATAAATATCTTTGCAATTTTTACCTTTTGTATGCATATTGTCGCTAAGCAATAATAATAATTATCAATGAGTCGTTATAAGAGAGAGAGAGTCAGAGAGAAAACTTTATTTCAAAAAGAAAAAAGTGAGAGGCCACGGGGGGGGGGGGGCAGTGAATGGAGTCTTCATTTCAAGACCCCAGTGGCCTGGGCTGCCGTTCTTGCCTGAGTTACCAGCCTAGATCAGAGCATAGCAGAGTGGCCTCCCACTGCGCCTCCGAATGGTGCATGTTTATGTGTGCAGGTTTGGGGCCTGTGCACCCCCATGTGACGTGGTAGGCGGTGGGCTGGTCGTTGCATCAAGGGCAACGTGTAGTAATCTGGGAAAATTATGTTGTATTGATGTAGGTTGGGGTAAGTGTCGGCTTGGAGCTGTCTCCATTCCCGCGTTTCCTGTGCATTTAGTCCCTTTAAGTGGAGGGGGATAAATCCTACGTTGCTCTCGTAGGTACTTAAGTCGCGCGCCGTAAGCAGCGGGGACAGGAATGCTAGTTGTGAGATTGGGATTGGTGGCCGTTTCGTTTGTGTGACTTCGAGCTAGCCTATCCGCGACCTCATTACCTTCCAATCCGGAGTCATTATGACATCGACAGGTGATGGCATCATATCCCGCAACACATTTTGATTGCGAACGGAACATAGACTAGTGAGGCCTTATTGTTTTAATAAAGAGGTTTGTATTTATTTTAACCGGAAGAAAAAGCCTCATTAAAGAACGAAAACATTTCGCTCTTTTTCCAACCTGGGTTACAAGTATCTGGAAGTAATCAAAATTTGATGGCTGAAAATTGATAACCAAATTCTCGACAAACAATAAGTTAGCAAAATTCAATTTGTTAATTTCGCTGAGCTCTATTTGCATTTCAAAGTTTATCCTTATTTAAGACATTCGTGAAGGTTTCTCGCATATTTTGGCTTTTTTTTATTAAAGCAGATTCCGAGCAACCGCTAAGACGGAAAGAAGGACCTGCACAAGCGACACACGGATGGCGAAAAGGCACAGACGTTCATAAACGCCAACTGCGTTTGTGTGCGTTTTTGTCTCTTCACTGTCATTGTCTTATTTGGGCAGTTGTTTCTTTTCATGTACATGGAACTAGGCCGAATAGTTCTACTAGACCGCCTAGTTAGCGCTGCTTTATTCACTTTTTTTTTTCAAAAAATGAAAATGATCTAAAATAGTAAAGACACATAGGAAGATATTAAAAATGAAACAGCTACGGCTCACAAACGTGAATTTTTTTAAGGAACTAAAAATTTCAATTTAGAAGCGTTTACAGTTTGCATGGGAGCTAAACGGAGAGACGTCAGTATGCTGTGCAGGGGCAGTGCTCATTAAAGGTCCCCAGGTGGCCGACATTACTCCGTAGGCCTCTAACACGGCTCCTCTTTCTCTGTTTCCGCTTTCACTCTCATCTTCTTCCCGCGCCCCTTATTGCGGTGGTGTTGGTAGAAGCATTTATTCCAATATATTGTCACGAAGACAGGGGTTTATGGGAATCAGCAATAGGGGCAGGTAGCGATATAGCTTAGTAGGGGCGAAGCCCCCTTATTAAAACATTTTGGTGATCTTGACATTCATCTATCCCAGATATGCTACATTCGTTATTTGAGCAATTTTTCAGATAAGCTAACAAAACTTCCTTCGTACCTTACAAACACAAGACGTCCTCGCAACAGTGGTTCAGTGGTTAGGGAACCTTCAACACTGAGTCGAATGACTCTAGGTCGCACCCAGAGATAGTGGTAACGTTTCGATGGAGGCGAAAACCAAGAAATTTGGTTTGTGGAGTTTATGGGGCATAACAACCCCGATCGACTAACGCTATGAAAAACGCCATAACGGAGGGCTGGTGAAATTTCGACCACCTGACTTCTGCAACGTGCGCTAATATCACAGACGTGACTACTTTTAGCATCCATCGAAAGCCTCCTTCCGCTTTCACTCCCACCTACAATTACGACGCGGCTCAATAAGTTTTGTGACCTATAAAGTTTTTCAATTTCAAATTTGCCTTTATGGAGACGACTGGCGTAGTGAAGCCTTCGCTTCAAAAGAGACACGCGTCGAAACAGTCGTCCGCTACCGAAAGAACGTTGGGTCCACTGACGGCATACAAAACAGATACAGATACACAGGTATTAAAGGGACTACGAAATGCCTAAATTGGGATAAAGCAAATCGGTCGAGAGATAGATACTCCCTCATAAGTAAATTAAGATTGATGAGGTGGTGAAGGTTGGCTGTTCTGGCCCTACGGGGCTGGACTGGTAGGTCAACGCAGCTTGCGACAGAGGCTAGCCTGCCAACGATTTTTTATCGGTTGTAGGCCGTCATTGCACCCGCAACCGCTTAGGTGGTGGACGACGGCTGTTGTGGCGCGCGTCTTTCTCTTCCTCTTCTATTCTCTACTTTCAATCTTCTGTCCACACGAGCGAGGTGGCTTAGCTACTGAGCCAGTATCAGGCCCATGCATTTTCTTTTCCTTATTCCTACAGCCACAACAAGTAAATTCATCGCAAAAATGTTTCAGCTAGCTTCATTAACATCGCAGATATCGGCAATTAAAAAATGCCCACGATTATGTTACTTCCTAATGCGAAATTTGAGCGCAGCTCATCAGCTGTTTCATCTTTTCGATAAATTGAGGCAAAACGAAGAGGCATCCGTGTGCTGTGCGATGTCAGGGCACGTTAAAGATCCCCAGGGGGTCGAAATTACTCCGTAGCCCTCCACAACGGCTCCCCTTTCTGTCTTTCCACTTTCACTCCCACCTTCCTCCCTTCCCTTACGGCGCGGTTCAGGTGTCCACAGAGCAAATGTGACAAATACTGCGCCTTTCCTTTCCCGTGAACCAATAGAGAAAAAAAAGAGGCAAGGATTTTGAGCAAGGCACATAAGCACAATTACATACTTCTTTTTTTAGAGCGCAGCTCTTTGGCGTCCGTTTCTGGGTTTCGCGTCGGCGTCGGCCTCGTAACCAGCTCCGCCCCCCTTTCATCCCCCCAGCGCTAGCAGCGACCGACTGATACTGCTGGATGCCGCTGACGCCGCTAGAGAGTCAAGATAACGTGACTGCATAGAACACCGTCGCCGCCATGCAGAAAGAGGAGGGGAGGGTCTCCCCCCCCTCCCTGTTCCTGTGTGGCGGATAGGGTGCTCTTCAGTTGCCGACGCGCCGGTTATTTCACGTAGGCCCCGGCACGTCGACGAAATCGTGACCACCTTCACACGGCTAGACCTGGTTCTTGGCGCTGCGGAAGCGAGGATATCATATTGTTTGCGTTGGCATCGGCGGCGTTGTCCCTGAAACCAACTCCGCAGCTGGGGTTGACTCACTATTGGCGTCAGCAGCATCAGTCAGTCGCTGCTATTTCTTCCCTCCTCCCTTTATCGCGTTGTCCGCTTGCTGCGAGCGCTTCAGCCCCCATCGTTTGCCGCTGGGTGTACACGCCGCCCCCCTCCCCCCTCTTCCTGCGAGTCTCCGGTTGTCAAAGCGCCGGCTTGAACTTAATTCCTTTCTTCGCTCCTCCTCCAATGCAACCCCTGTGCGGTGGCAATCAGAAAGCCAGATCGGTGGCGGCGGATCTGTATATGTGCACCGCCCGAGCCGAAATTGCCGCTGCCGTTCTCCACTGCGAAATTATCTGCCAGTTCTTTCTGAGCCATGAGCGAGACGACCGGTCGAGGTCCTCCGTCTGCTGCTGCTGCTGCTGCTGCTAAACGAGCTGCCAGAGCAGAGGCCCAGCGACGTCGCCGCCAGAATCCAGAGCAGTAAGCGAGGCTGAAGCAGAAGCTCATCGTCGCCGCCGAGAAGGGAGTCTTTGTTAAAGGAATACGTGTGAAAAATAAAAAAAAAAAAAATCTGTGATAGCGCATACATGTGTTGCTCGATTTCTTTGCCTCAATCTATCGAAAAGGTGAAACAGCTTATTTGCTGCGCTCAAATTTCGCATTAGGAAGTAACGTAATCGTCGGTATTTTTTTTTTAATTTTTCACACGTATTCCTTCAAGAAACACTCCACTAACAGTTCTTGGCTGTCATGAAAGAAGCTTTGTGGTGCGAGAAATGAAGAGAGCAATTGAGTTATCGGGAGGTTGCGGGAGGAAGCGCGTGGGTCCATAGGAACGTTGTGCAACGAACAGATAGCAGCGACTCGCTGACGCCGCTAGCGAGTGAAGCGAGCCTGGAAGCGAGTGAGAACGGGATGCACGCACCGTGATCCGCCGCTGTACGGTTGCTTTCTGCGGATGAAGGATGCGAGCGCTATTGTATCCCCCTCCGGACCGGTCGTCTCGGTGCGCCCGCATACTTGCGGAGCGGGTCGGCGTTTCCGCAACCGGAGAGCACCCTCGCTCGCCTCCACCCGGGAAGGGGGGGGGGGGGGGTGTCTCCTCTTTCTGCATGGCGGCGACGGTGTTCTACGCAGCACGTTGTGTTGACTAGCTAGCGACGTCACAGTCGCTGCTAGCGCTGCCTCCGGCGACCCTTTTTTTTTCCTCGTGTGCTCCGGTAGCTGCGCGCGCTCCTGCCCCCATCATTCGCCGCTGAGCGTACCCCCCCCTCCTCCTGCGAGGCTCCGGTGGCCAAAGCGCCGGCTCGAACGGGGGGGCTGAAAGGGGGGCGGAACTGAGTACGAGGCCGACGCCGACGCCGCCGCGAAACCAAGGAACGGCCGCCAAAGAGCTGCGCTCTAAAATGGCGCTCCTCCTCTCTTCCCTCAACTCAAAACTCTCGAGAAACCAGAAAAAAAAAATGAAGAAAACAGCTCTCGAACTCCGCCCTGCCCATAAAACCTCATCGGGTGATGCCCGGTTCGCAGACATCCGGTTGGTCACAGCATCGCCCACGCATTCATTGGTGTCTGCCTTTCCCTTCCCGTCTGCGTTCGCATAGCTTTCAACTCGTCTCGTGTCTTCCTCAGCCGCCGGTTTCTTGTTTGTTAACCCCCCCCCCCCCTTCCCCCCGTTCCGATCCTGTTGTCGGACGCCGAGGTTGTTGCCTGGAAGTTGGCTGTTGAACGTAGCAATTACGAACAAAAGGCTAAGCGTGCGGCGGAGACACTGGAGGAAAGAGAGGAACGCCTAGCCAAGAGATTAAAAAAAACTAATTCATTTATAGGAAGGGAAAGGCGCGGTAACTGCCTCACTTGTTTTCTGTGGACACCTCAACCGCTCCGTAAGGGAAGGGAGAAAGGCGGGAGCGAAAGTGAAAAGAGAGTAAGAGGAGCTGTAGTGGAGGGCTACGGAGTAATTTCGACCACCTGGGGATCTTTGAATCTCTTGACGTAGTTGTTGTTGTGGCTGTAGGAAGAAGGAAAAGAAAATGCACGGGCCTGCTACTGGCTCTGTAGCTGAGTCACCTCCGCTGCCTCGTGCAGACAGAAAAGAAAATAGAGAAGAAAGAAACAGAAGAGGGAAAGAAAGACTCGCGATGCAGCAACAGCCGTCGTCTACCACTGAAGCGGTGGCGGGTGTAATGACGGCCTACAACAGATAAAAATTCGGTGGCAGCCCCCGCCGCAAGCGGCGGTGACCTACCTGTCCCAGCCCCATCGGGGGAGTACCATACCAAGAGACGTAGCGAGGAAGCGGAGCAGCCTACCTTGGCCTCGCTGAGGGTCGACGATGATACAAGCCAGGACAACGTGAAAAAACACAAATAGAAGAACGCCTTGCAAGCGGCGACGCCAAGATGCAGAGAATAATAATAATAATAATAATAATAATAATAATAATAATAATAATAA
>JAJIZL010017185.1:36427-51365 GCA_023969395.1 Amblyomma maculatum
CTGCTAAAGGTACAGGTATGGCTACAGCTGCTGCTGCTACAGCTACAGCTACAGGTATCGCTACACTGCTGCTGCTACAGCTACGGCTACGGCTGCTGCTGCTGCGGCTACAGCTATGGCTAGAGCTGCTGCTACAGCTGGAGCTGCTGCTGCTACATCTACAGCTCGAGCTGTAGCTCGAAATGGTGATGATATCTGACCTATATGACCTGCAGTCTAGAACACACCACAGGCCGAAAGTTCCACGGCACCTCGCGCATGGAGTGAAAATATCTAGTAAAAGGTAAGCGAATCGCTTAGCTAACTTAACATACAAATAAATAGTGAATTAAATGCCTCAGGACCTTTGGTTGACGTGCCAGGAGGCCCACATGTAGTGGCTGTGAGCACGAACGGTTGAAATCAGTCACATATTCTTCCACGTAAGTTGGTGTCGTACTGTGTTCTTTTCAAATGGACAAGCACTTTCGGGTCACTTTCATGGCAATAACTGCCACGAACTTCCCTATCCCAATGACGAAAAATTCGTGAATACAACATCAACTATGCTTGCTCCGCGCCAAGCTGTTTTTCCTCTCTAGCGAAGAAGTAGGAGACTGTTTTTGATCGTAAGCAAAAATAACGGACATGATGGCAATATACCTGCACTCCTCCTACCTACATTGTTCGAGGGGGGTGTATGCTTACAGGGGCTATCTGCAACGTGGGAGAGCGAGAAATCTCAGAGAAACTCTGAGAAGGGGAGGAGTACTGCGAAAAAAGTTCAATTAATTATTAGTATATGTTAATATAAATTAGTAGTATGAAAACTATCTTGCAGCCGCTATAATTAGTGGCCTTTTATTGTTTTGTAGTTACGTAGGCGGCAATGGTTTCGCCATGGAAACAGCCTATAGCACTGCGAAAAACATTTGCATTCAACGCAGACTCCGCCGACCAACTGCAGCCTTAAAGCGTGGGCCTGAACACGCTCCTGTTCGAAGTAGTTTCCCTGGTTCTGAAGGTAGGAATTTCCTTCGCCCTGGTGACCTTCCTCGATTCCGAGCTGCGGCTGCGGCTGCGGCATTGTCGCGTTTTGGGATGCACGAACCAGCCGCTACAAGCACCTCTTTCTTGGAGACCTCGGCTGACGAAAACGTCGCCAAGGAAAAGCAGTAGGTGGAGGACGTCTGCAACAAGCGCAACTTCGAGCAACACGCGCTGCTCGTGCGCAGTTTAAGGAAGCCATCCGGCCTCGCATTGCCATCGACAGGATCAGCTTCGCGATGCGTCACGGCGAGTTCCTCTGCTTCGTGTGCGTCCTGGGCACCGACAAAACTACGCTGCTTGGCGTCCTTGGCGGCGCGCTGTTTCCGACGTCCGACGTCCGGGCCCCACGTCACTTACACTTCACTACCGACAGTGGCTGCGGATTATCGGCTACGTTCCTCATGCCTGGAGACACAGACTGGCCGGGAAATCATCTGCCTGCTGGCCATGCTTCGCGGAGTTCAGGACGTACCACGCGTTACTAGGTCTCTTCTGACCATTATCGGCCTCGCCGAGCCTGAAGCGGCCATCGCGTCGTGCAGCGCAAGCGCCAGGGTGCAGCTGTCGCTGGCTCTGGTGTTGATGGCCTTACTCAGGCTCTACATCCTGGACCTTTCGGGCTACGACAAGCAGACGCGCGCTCTGGTGCGGCGAGTGCTGGAATACTTTCGACAGCACAGCACCGTTATACTGACGTGCGAGCATCTTCGCCACTACGAGAGCGTCTACGGCCGCATCGGCATCCTGGCGGCTGGCCGCATATACTGCATCGGCTCGGTAAAGCAGCTCACTGAAAATTACTTCAGTGGCACCACGTTCCTGGGGTACACGTTTCCCGACCGTAAGTGCGATATGGATCATCAGCGGCTTATCGTGAGGGATGTGATCGACCACTTCCTCATGTGCTCGCTGGTGCGCTGCTACGAGGCCTTGCTGGAATTTTGCATTTTCAAGCCGCCGACCAGCTTATGCGAAACGTTTGACCCCCCCCCCCCCCCCCTTATTCCTCGAGCGGAAGCACAACTTTCACGTTTTCTACGTCAGCGACACTACACTGCAACAGATATTCGCCAGCCTAGGCTGCAAACACGTTGGTCTTCAGGCTTGCGAATACGACGCATTGAACGGGTCGGGTGGGAAGGGGGGCGGGGTTCACAAACAATATGGGAACGGGGAAAGCTGGAACACGGGGAGGGGTTATAGCACTGAGAATTGTTTAACCCCTTTTGCAATATTTACTTGACGGGGTTCGCTATAATGATGGTTTCTCAGCCGGATCGCAGTCAGGTCTTATATAACACTGGCCAAAATAAGGTGAATGGATACAAAGGACACCTCTTTTTGGTTTCCTTAGGCTGAACTTCTTTTTACGGGAAAGGTATTTTTACCTTCCACTATGCTGATACACTGCAGCTTATTTCGTTATCATTCTGATAGCCAGAACAACGAACGTCGAAGATGTGCAGCTAAGACGTTCCAGACGCAGTGTGTGAAATTGTGGACATGCATTGGTGAAGTTAGGTTTGGGCCAGGGGGATAAGACTGCGCGGTGACATCTGGAACGATTTTTACTGTATCCTGGTTACAACCACAGCTGTGTTCAGTCATTAAGTTCTTTTCTCGCTTTCTATTAGATGACTTACGAGGGGTTGCGGGCCGATAGCAAAGGTCAACGCGAGGTTCATGCGACATGGCGACAATATGCGACAATGTGTGAAAGTGTGAACATGTACTGGTGGGGTGAGGTTTGAGGGAGAGGAGTAACACTCCATATGACGAAAGACTGCGGTGACTGGTACCAGGTTTACGTAGTTATGACTAAAGCTGTGTTCATTCCCGATGTTTATTTTCGCTTTCTATTGGGCGACCTATAGGTGCGTGTTAAAAGGGGTTGCGGGCCGATCGTAAAGGTCAACGCAATGTGCATGCGACATGGCGATGTCCTCGCCCTTCGCCGATTACAGCACAAGGCACATGCTAGTCGGCACGAATATGAGAAAATATTTTTCCGGAGCATTCTCTTCAAACGCAGTTGCAAAGCCCCCTAATTGCGCTACAAAAATCTACAGCTTCCTGTAGATTTTTGCTTAAGTGTTACAAGCGGCGGAAGAATAACGAAAGGTAACACCATCCTGCAGTTACGAAGAGAAGCCACCAAAGTCTTCGCAAAAAGTAATCCTGCTAAACTCTTCAGAGAGTAATTGAAGTATACCACTTCGTAGCATACATGCGCTTTCATGGGAGGGGCTGTTGCATCTTCAATCCCTCCTTCGTTAACCAGAACGGCCTCCTTTCCAAGGAACTACTTTATAAAGCGTGAGAAAGCTGTTAACTAGATTTCCTGAGTTCAGTTTACTTTATTTCATCACAGGTCGCCACCATTTCATAGGGACTGCTATGCCCCTACCTACTCTTACGCCCGATTTTTTTTTACGTCTGGCTCAATACGGAAAGTTCTCTACGTTGATGTTGGTTGTGTGCGTTTGGCGAATTTGGCTGGTCACGTGACAGGATTTTCGAAGGATTTTAAATAGGGCGGCGGAAGTCGTAGCGTGATGGAGACAGCGCAGCAAGAAGTTTTTAGAGATCAAGTTTTACATCGACACGTTTTTCTGACGTTTTTCGACACTTTAATTACGGAATTCGCTAATTAGTATGTACTAATTAACTATATTGAACTTAATACAGGAGATTAGCATATGTGACTCTGCAAATCTCTGAATTTGTTACGCTGGACTAGGGCGAACTGTATTTTGAAAACCTTGGTCGAAGTTCATCAGGACACCCAGTATAAATGGCGCGTGCCTAATTTAGAGAGGGGTGAAAAAGTTACAAGGTTTACAATACAGCGATCAAAATAGTGATGACGGTATGGATTTCGCGTGCATATTTCTGAACTGATGCCGTCGAATTCGATCTACTCCGCCGAGGTGTCCCGGTGGTGAAGGCGCTCGACAACTGTGCATACGTACGCGGGATGGAATCCCGGCCTCGGCGGCCGCTATCGATGGCGGCGAAAGGAAGGCGCATGTGTGCTGTGCGATATCACTGCGCGTTAAAGAGCCCCAGGTGGTCGACATGTCTGGAACACTGCAGTACGGCGTCTCCGATAGCTTGACTCGCTTTAGGATGTTAAACGTTTCACAGATACGCGCATAGATAATTCCACTTTTGCTTACACGCCTTACGTTCCCCCAACAACTCGCACATCTCAATGCACTCGTAGCGTACTATGTTTGATCTCCACGTGCCCTTACTTGTCGAACTTCGCTTATACATTAGCAGTCGTTTTCAATTGCGCTTCATGCGAACACCTCTAGCCATATTTACTGTACTCACCCTTACTTACACCTCCTCATCGGGTCTTTCATACATTATTTCTCGGCATCGATATGCCATGTATCTACGTGCTATGAAAGCAGTGTTCTGTCAGCAGAATAAGAATCGAACTTATCTACTCCCCCTCTCTTTACGTTAACGTCAGCAAAAGCGAAATTCATTACAAAAATACGGAACAGAACGCCTATTATTAAAATATAGGCACGTTCTCCTTGTTTGCACGTTTGTTATATCCGCCGTCCGGACAACGAAGCACGGAATTAAGTGACAATGTAATCATGAAATGACCAGGCACGAAAGTTACAGCGACTGCATTCGATATCAAGCGCGCACGATACATAGGCTGCACTCGATATCCGGAGATAAGCTTCACGCTCGCCGCATCACGTAAAAAGCAGCAAGTAGGCACGGCGCATGCTCCGGTATGACCACTTCATCCCCCACGCAACACCTATTGTGAGTGTCAGCCGAAAGCCGTGCCACACGGTAGCTAAGTGGGTAACGTGCTGAGCTCGCACACGCGAAGACGCTGGTTCGAATCCCAGCGCCTGCAGCGCTTGTGCCTTCGATCGCTGTGTTGCGGGGACTGAGATTCTTACTGGTCTCGTTCCGGAGCCTTCAGACTCCGGCTGTACACTTAGCCGCCGTGTGTGGTGGACAAGGGGAGGTGGTGTGCCTTTTAGGCACATTATCTCCTCTCGCTGTCCCCCGGGCATCCGAAGGGTGGATGCCTGTTGCTGCTGGTGCTGGTTTTGTACGCATACTGTACAGTGGTAGTGAATACGGAAGACGCAGTGCGGCGACTGTGCAAAATGCGGAACAGAGTTGAGAAGCGGCACCGTGCCTTCATGTGTCACACCAGGACACTTTCCACATGTATATGTTCGCCTGCTTCTGATAGGAATCAGCTGTGTCTGCAACTTTCCTCTCTCTATTAGCGTGTTCTGCGTACCTGCTCTACCGCGTTCATTACATTTAGGAAACGCTGATTGTATAAATGCTTCATACTGCAGTATTAAGCCGAAACCGCATGGCGCGATTTAGGGCGCGTTTGCCGCGCGGATGGTGAGACGCGCGTGTCATTCCGACGCGTTCCCACTAGTTCTCACTACGAGATCGCGCCGTCGCGTGGTTCTACGCTTCGTAGAAAAAAACGCCTCCCGCGGCGCGTCTACGACGTCACGGCCGGCGTCCACCAATCAGCGTGCCGCAACTTGCCATTTTCGGTTTTTGGTTTGCGAACAGACGGATCTGCTCTCCGCACATCTCGGTGGAACCTTTCTGCTCTTTCCTCGGGAAAGCTGGTGCGCGCGTCGAAGGAGCCACGTGCTTCACGTATCGTGTTTGTTTGCGCGTAGTGTTTCGCACACAATGTTGCTGTTCGAAATTAAGTTTCATAAATGCACTTTGGAGGAAATGTCGCTGTATAATTACATGATGATTGTTTTTATTGTAGCGTCCTGTAATTTAAAGGGCATATTATATATGCGGTAACAGGGATAACTGATCTCGTTGGGAGTTATGTGGTCTGGCAAACCCGAAAACGCGGCGCGACACCGCCGCTCTATTTTTCTCGTGCCGGTGCTCGCGCGTTGGAGCAACGCGGCCGTTCGCCGCGCGTCGCATTTTTCGCTCGCGAAAAACGCTCCATGCGGTTCCGGCTTTATACAGTACTTCAGAGAAGAAACGATCCTGAAGAAAGATGCTGCCGAACGAAGTTCAGGATATGAAATGGAAGGGGGAACTCCTCCCACATATCATTAGAAATACCTGCAGGTCTAATGAAGGGTTAGGAAGAGACTCTCGAACATCCCACTCCGTAATTAATGCGGGGAAGTTCATGGTACCCAAACGTTCGACTCTTCGAGCCCAGTGCCAGCCGCCTTGAAGGGCCTCCTCAGCTTAGGAATCTTGATGAAAAGCACTATCAGATAGCTCGTCATCGATGAATCATCTCTCTCAGACACAAAAGTAGGCCACTTATGTCAAGGCTGTCGTGTCTGTGGGTCATCATACCTCGTGGATCACACTTGCTATTCGTTAAAACTAGTGGTCGCACTTCCTACTCTTCGGCTTAGCGAGAGTGATCCCCAGCATGTGAACATTTTCACACACTGATTGGTTGTCATTTCGCCCCATACCATGCCATTCCCCCCGCCCCCTCCCCCCTAGTGCTGCAACCGATGCAGTCTGCAACCCGCGCACGGCGCTAGTGGTTCGCAACAGACTTTGTGGTGTAGCCTCTCGCCGTGGCAACGATCTTCGTTATGTCCTCTAGACTAGTGCCCGATGGCCACTCACGCTCTGTATATGCTCCCATTATTAAAGAAATCCAGCGCTGAACGAGAGAATATGATCCTGAAAACTTGAGATTTGTCCAGCAGCAATTTGAAGTCATCTCTCAATCAATCAGCAAGCGGCATTAAATTTGAAAGCGCCTACGTGATGTCGCAGTTCAGAGTAACTATAAAATATTCGAAGCAGCTCCAGTTTACCCAAGAACTTCCCCTAACCAAATGAAAGTAACTGACTTTATAAAATTCGTTAATTCACATAAGGCAGAAATTGAACCCAGAACCACAGGATTGCGAAACAACCGCCCTACTGACTAGTCTCGTAGTCTTGTTGGTTCCAAATGATTACAGGTGGACATACCGAATGTGCTAAGGTGTCAGTGCTTCTAGAACTTTTTGCTTTTTCGCTATCACTATCAAAACTATACTATCAGACCACTAAAGTGCATGAAGCCGTAGCCTTCCACTAGGGCACCTCTATCTGCCTCTCTTCTTTCACTCCTACCTTCCTCCCTTCCTTTACGGCGTGGTACATGTGTCCACGGAGAATTGCGACAAATATAGCGCTTTTTCTACCCTGTAAATCGATATCAAACGCCGCTGATGCCTGATGTACTAATGTCTCCTGGGCATCTGGGTCTGCTTCTGTTTGCTGTGTGGTTCGGAAGCGGCAAATGAAAGGAACCGCCAGGACGCCTCGATCGGACGCCCATTGGAGTCAGCTTCGTTTATACATGAATCGCCTGGTGACGTCCCGACATGTCGTGATGGTACATCGAGCGCACCTTGCAAGCACAACCAGCATTTCATTAAACGCATCAAAGTTAACTGGCGTTCTACAGTTCATTTGCAGGAAAGGAAAGGCGCAGTATCTGTCACTCGCGGAAGCCCGCTAACACACGAAGAATTTACAAGTCTAGCATAAGATCATTCTGAATATGTGCCTTGAGCTTGCTCTCCGTCCTCAACTCTCGCGGTGTGGGTAAAAAGCACTTACACCTGCGTGCGCGCTCATCATTGCCATCAGGCCGGTGTATTCGTAATCTAAAGGGGTCTTGTTCGAGACCACCGAGATTCATGCAGTCGCAAAGTGGCGGATGACCATGATGCTTTCCGAGAACCGGACGGGAAAAATAATAGTTAAAAAGGAAAAAGTAAAGGTTTCTAGTGCGGGGCTGTGAATAATGCTCGGGCGGCACAGGAAAGACAAACTGAGAGCTGCCGGCCTATCTTTGTCCGCCAACTGGATGTCGGCCGTCCACGTGGATTTTTAGTGTGGCGCCCAGGGACCGCTTCAGCAGGAAGCTTTCTTCCATTCTGTTCATTATTTCTTACAGCATGCCCTGCGAGACTTCCTTATACGGTGGTTTCCGCGTGTAATTTGTCAGGGCTGTCTTTCATGACAATTATCACGACGAACACCAAGCCATTTTCAAGCGTAAGCAACGTAAGCTGAAAGCAAATACCTCCATAATACTGCTCGCCAGAGTGCTTCTATTACTTAGTGAGCTCTACTAGTCTAGTAGATATCATTACGTATTAAAAGATGCCACATACAGTCTATTTCAGGGGTTTCATCTGGCATCTTTATTGTTAATTATACATAGCAACACTATTTATTACGTTTCACGCAAAATCCCCTTGTACGCACAAGACTGCACAGATGTGCAGCCCGACACTCAACGAATAGAACGTTTGCGCCTTACAGTATACTATCTAGACAGCCTCCACCAATTGACGCGTCATGGGAAAATGAACGCTCAGTTAGAATAAATGCAAATATGCTCGATTGACTAGAAAACGTATATCAAGAAGCTCGGCTTACGATTTAAATTCCAATCCTTTGGAGGGAGCTTCCGAATGTAATTTAGTGGGCATGCATACCAAAATAGGATGTTTCATGAACTTATGTCGCATATTTAACCAATAAAGCATATAGGATATTGAATTTCTCGATTTCGAATTTCTTGGCGAAAATTCCCAGCAGCCTGAGATGTAAAAGAGCTCCTGTACGTCCCACTTTTTAAACCAATTGTTAATTATGTCAGCACAGTGTAGGATCCATGTATGGTTACATTATCAGACTTTTAGAACGCGCACAGAACCGTGTAGCTGCTTTTTTGTTAATGGGTACAATTTTTCAAAACGTTTCAGCAGTGATGGAATCTTTTGGGTGGGAATTTTATAGTACTGCTATTATAGTAGGCTGCTCTGCTCTGTTTTATTAAAACTGGCATTGATAAAGCCGTGTAGGCTGCTAATAGCACTACTAAAAAACTCCCAGCCAAACTCCTGAAACGCTTTGCTGAAAATTGTAGAACAAAGCGGGTTACACGGTTTACGCGTTATAAGAGATCTGATAATGTAGCCGTACGTAAATTCCGCCCGGCGCTGACATATTCAGGAATCGATGCAATATGAGTGAGGTACAGCAGATATTTTACATCTGAGGATTTGTAAAATTTTTGCCGAGATAGTCAATACCATGTATGTTTTGCTTGTTGCATATTCTATAAGAGTTGTCTATGAAATGGCCTCTCTAATATACACTCCAGGGCATTTATATTCGGAAGCTTTTTCAAAAAACAAAATTGGAATTTAAGCAGTATGCCGAGCTTCTTGGATTAACGTTTTCCAGTCAGTGGAGCATATTTTCATTCATTTCAATTGAGCGTCCATTTGTCCGTGATGCGTCATTGGTGATGCTTTCAAGATCATAAAGATCGGTAGAGCTCATTAACTAATAATAGCATTCTGACGGCATTTGTTTCAGCGTACGTTCCTTACGCTTGAAAATGGCGTAGTTGTTCACTGTGGTAACTGTCAGGAAAGACAAACTTTAGAATTGATGCGCTGGGGCCACTGTTTAGGCGAGTCCCGCAGGGCAGGCAGTGAATAATAATGGAAAAAAAAATAGAACAAAGCTTCCTCCTGAAGAGGTCTCTGGGCAACGCACCAAAGAATCCACGTGGAGAGCCGACATCCACTTTGATGCCAGAGATAGGTCAGCAGTTCTCAGTTTGCGTTTTCTGTGCTGCCCGACTATTACCCCCCACACCGCACTAGAAAAGTTTACTTTTTACTTTTTTCGCCATTATTTTTTCCGTTTCGGACTAAGAAAGTAGCACGGCCATCTGTCACTTCCTGACTGCATGAATCTCACTGGTCGAGAACAAGATACTATTATACTGAGAATACACCGGCTTGATGTTGATGATGAGCGCCTCGCAGGTGTAAGTGCTTTTTACTCACGCAGCGCAGGTTTGGGGTGGAGCATGCTCAAGGCACAGAATTCTCCACGCACTTACGCTCTCAAGTCCGCATTATCAATTTTTAAATTTTCTGCGAATTAGAAAGTACAGCAACGGTCGTTAAAAATATCACAACGCTCGCTGCCCTGGATGCAGCAATCAGCCTTGCAGCCTTGCCTATTACCCGTTCTCAATCACACCCTCTTGGCACTTATTTCGACTTAGTGCTAACATTTACAAAACACTACGTACAACGCTGTCAATATGTTGATAACTTGAGATGATTATTCGAAATAGAACCACGTGGATCAAAAACGAGAACTAAACATTCTAACTCGACATGCAAAGCCGAAGTCATGCTTTGAAAGTGTCGGACTCGCGGACGACCAGAAGCTTATAAAAGGTGACCAGCGTCAAACTTCAGAAAAAGTCCATCGGGGCTACAATATCTGATGAAATCGTTCTCGGCCGCGCAGTGCAGCCATTGCGTCAACCTGGTCCAGCACGCACCGCACACCATGCACGGAGCACGTGCGCAAGCCTTGGGGCAAGAAGGTGATACCAGCGACAGCTATCACAAACAAAATTCGAACAGTACTCTAGATATAGCAAGTAGCAGCCAACTGACCGCCTACTGTGCACCCAGTGAAGAGCAAGACTGCAAAAAAGAAAAGTAAGATAACGAAAACACCAATCCTCGCCCCACCAGGCTTACGTCCAACGCTCATCATCATCATCAGCCTGACTATACCCACTGCAGGGCGAAGGTCTCTCCCATATTTCTCCACTTAATCCGGTTATGTGCTAGCTGCATCCACTTGACTCCTGCGAACTTCTTAATCTCATCAGCCCATCTAACACTCTGCCACCCCCTGCTACGCTTTCCTTCTCTTGGAATCCAGTTTGTTATTAGGCGACTATCGGTTATCTTCTCTTCGCACTACATGTCCTGCCCATGCCCATTTCTCCTTCTTAATTTCCACTAGAATGTCAGTAATGTGAGTTATTTCTCTGACCCACTCTGCACGCTTCCTATCTCTTAATGTTACCCCTACCATTTTTCGTTCCATAGACCTCTGAGTTGTCCTCAACTTAAGTAGAACCCTTTTGGTTAGCCTCCACGTTTCAGCCCCATAGGTGAGTACAGGTAAGATGCAACTGCTGTATACTTTCCTCTCGGGCGATACCGGTAAGCTGCTTGTCATAATCTGCGAGTGCGTGCCAAATGCGCTCCATACCAATCGTATTCTTCTTGTTATTTCTTTTTCATGGCCCGGATCTGCGGTTACTGCCTGTCCTAAGTAGACATATTCGCCTACTACTTCCAGTACTTCGCTACCTAAAGTAAACTGCCGTTCCTTCCCGAGGCTGTTGAACATTGCCTTAGTCTTCTTCATATTGATTTTCAAGCCTACCTTTCCACTTTTCCTGTCTAGGTCATCCATCATTATTTGCAGTTCGTCCCCCGAGTTAGCAATACAATGTCATCAGCAAATCGCAGGTTACTGAGGTATTCTCCATCTACCCTTATCCCTAACTGCTCCCATTCCAAGTCTCTGAATACTTCCTCTAACAAGCTGTGAATAGTACTGGGGAAATTGTGTTTCCTTGCCTAACACCTTTCTTTATGGGAATTTTGTTACTTTTTTTTGTTACTTTACGGCTAACACTGGGATCCGCTTAAAAACAAACTTGTCCTTGCCAGCAAATGCATATTCCGAAACGCTGCTCGCAGGTTTCCCTCTCTCTCTTTTTTCGGCCCCTCTGGGGGTAGCTTCTCGCGCACAAAGCCTGAATATCTGTAGACCGACCCGGCAGGAACAAGGCGCTCGCAAGCTAAGAAAGATAGCGCGCTCGGAAGGAAAGGGCTTTGTACTCCGACCCTAGTAGCTCCCCCTGCATTTCTCAGAAACAAGGGACCCTCGGAAAAGAGAGAAAATTACTTCTAGCCCCACGCTGATTTGGGGTTAACTTCACAGTAACCTTGTACTGTAAGTTTAAGACAACATACCATTGGAGTCGCGAAAAGTGCAGCCTACATTTTAAACAAGTGACATGCTTTATTTCAGCGGAACAGAGTAAATACGTAATGTCGTAGCGGAATACTGAATTAAGTTTACATGCTTATATTGTCGTTGGAACCGTTAAATTAAAATTTAACATTCGAACGCTAGCAAAGGTACATGCATCTGTTTGACAACTATGTAAAAGAACCAAGGAATAATCGTACTGGTGCTCTGTACAGCTTTTTGCGAGAGCAGTGGTGGTGGTGTCTATGGGGGGATTATCCTTACTCTGGTCAGTCGGCAAATCCGCGACCTGAGTATAGCCAAAGTTCCCGTGAAACTTCGAGAGTGTTTTTTGTCACTGCTGGCAGCTCCTTTCACGAACGCTCAGCGTGCACGAAGCGAGAGACGTCGTCTAACAAAACGTTGTTTCCTCAGCTTATACCGGAGTATCTCACTCCCGTCACAAAATTCGTGAAGAGCTCAGCTATCCGTGTTTGTTGGTTCATATCAGTTAAGTTAAGGTCCGGATACGAAACTCGTACTAACATTACATCGATAAAACTGCTGGTTAACTCATCCGCAGCAAAGACAGGCGAAATCAATTATAGAATCTTAACGGCAACCTGCAGCTCCCCTGAATGATTTTGAGATTGGTCCCTTAGACGCCCTCATTGCCTTCATCCAAAGATGCTTCTCCATACACCCGGTATTCCTGCTTTCAGCATCATTGACTGCGTAAATCTTCTTATAAAGTTTATTTTGGCTTCTGATCACGGGTGTAAATCTGAATTTACTTAGGTGGCGCTTTGGGCTAGTTGGTATTACACAACTAAAATATACGGCCCTGCGTGGAGGGACATGACACACTGTGTGTCACTGCGCCCTTCTTTCCCAGGGGGCATCACGTGTCAACCTCCTAAAGACTCCTTTTACAAATCTCACAGCTACAGTTGAACCCTTTTATAAGGTACGTGCACTAGGGAGCAGTTTTTATCTCCAATATCAGAGGTCCCTTATAAGCAGGGTATACAATCCCATTTTCTGACCAGACCTTATTTCGACCTATGCTTCCTGTGGGTAAAATACGCAAAAAGTAAATGTAAATCCTTTACAATAAGCGTTACTATCGTTTTCATTTACATACAGCATTTTCTTATGGACCACCATACACTGAACACGCTTCCCAACTTTCCTATATTATGTGCGAACTACGTTGCAGGCGATTGCGAAGTGCCTTTGTGATGTGAAGTGGCACCGCAACTAGCGTCTCCCAACTAATTGGGCTAGTTGGTAAAGGTTCATACTGTTGAACAGTGCAAAAAGACGACGGACAAGAAAAAAACACACAAGGGGCTGACTATCAACTGAATTTCATTGGGAAAAACTCATCTCTTATTAAAAGTGCCCATGCCTAAACACATTGCTCTGGTCAATTAACTATCATCATGAGGGGTCAATAAACGTGAATTCTTTTTCATACAAAGTCAATGTGGTGCTGCTAACGCGCATGAGTCCCTCGATTTTTACATTTGGTACGTCTCTGCCACCTCTCTGCCACCTTCTTTGAGCTGTGTCAGTATCTGTTGCTACCTTCTTTAGTGTCGGAAGAAACTACATCGAAGGAGCTATAAAATACGAAAAAGAAAGCAGGTATGGCACTTTGTTTTACCCATGCTCCTATGGAGCTTAGCCAGTGCTTTTACAACTAGACAGGGCGTAACGAGATATTCTTGGAAAGTGCGTTATTCAACCCAGTGTTGCTAACGAATTCAAGTTTTTGTCTATCTAAAATTCTTATACAACAATCACTATATTTGCCGTTTTACCTTCGGGAGGTTCGCAATACATTACAATTAACCTTTTCGCAGCCATCAGGCGCGGTCTCAGTTGGTTTAGTTTGACATCGTTATTACTTCATTCGAGAGAAAGAAAAAAAGTTTAAACTTTTTAGATTCTGCTGCGCCTTAGAGGTGCACACTAATTTCATCAATAATGCTTACAACAACATTTTAAAATGTTTCGCCAAATAGCCATTGAATCTAAAATAAAACTTATACCCAAGAAAGCCGCACTTCGATTACCTAAGAAGTTGCTGCTGCAGGGCATGTCAACTGGCTTTTCTTTTTACTCTATTTTGCTGTTCCAGGAATGCGCAACGGCCTATAGAGAAAATGTATGTAGGAAAAAAACAAGGGATGGCATCTTTCTTTTTTCAATAAATTTTAGAGCGTCTTGAACTTCCCACTTGTGGTGTGTTTCACGCTTGTTCTGATATTCAAATATGGTATCTTCGGGGCTGCTTGTATTCCCTGTCTGGTCTCCTAACCCCAGCCTTCCTGCGTCTTGACCTGGGCCTGGGTTGCTTTATTCAACTAAGTGGATTCAGCAGCAAGATAAATCGAGTTCTTTTGTATTCAGAGCGCACCTTGTCGACGAGAAAGAGGTACAGAAACTAGTAGCCTCGACCGCTAACATACATATGTTTGAATAAGTAACTCTCCTAAATCTGGAGAAGCGGAGTTTTTTTGTACGTAATCTACGGTACGTAATCTGAAAAGCACGCAAACATGACTGAGACAATAGGAAGTAAAATTAAATGACAGGAAGCGCAGTTACTAAGGTACGAGTGTTGAGGGAAAAAAACCAAACATTGTAGTGCTGCTCAATTTGCATTCACTTAAATTTTCTACTAAGTAATTCCTGTCCAATTATTGCATACCCCCGTTTTAAATCGGTCGCTGGCATTTGTAACATTTTCCTTACCTCTTGTTTGAGGGTAAAGCATTCAAAACAATTTGAACGCCACAAAGACTCAGGAAGTCGAAGATATAAGGTTTCGCTTTGATAATGTGATTCATTGAATTTTGGATTTTCGGGCTTTGTCGTCCATCCTTTCAGTAAAATCTCAGGTCTTTTATTCTTCTGTACCTCTTCAAGGTGCACATGCATTTGGCTGGCGACGTGTAGTTTACACACACACACACACACACACACACACACACACACACACACACAC
>JAJIZL010017187.1:0-30449 GCA_023969395.1 Amblyomma maculatum
CGAACTGCATGAGAAAGCTCGCATCACGCAACAAGGAGGAGTCTTATATCTGGGTTGCAGAATGTGGTTTAAAATTCTGAGTATAAGAGTGGCACAGTCTTCAAACTGCGAAATGCAGCTCAGTAAACTTTCTATTGATGAGCAAAAGAAGCCTTGTTGCAGATATGGTGATAGGAAGAATGGCTGAAATAAATAAAGGTATGAAACCTGCACTAGAGCTATTGACTCAAACTCTCAAATTAAGCGTCCACGAATTGAAAGCATGGCTCAATGCACTTTGTGAATCTAACATACTTTGTGACAAGAATATACTCCACCTGCTGTTCCTGCAAGGTTTCTATGGCAAATCGGCATTTAATACGCAGTGAGGCCGCTGTGATTGACCAAGGCTAACGAATCTTCTAGTCTGTTGTAATGGAATGACAAATTTTATTAACGTTCATGCAATTTTACTACACTCTTCACCCAGTCCTAAGAGAGTAGCCCCATATCATCGAAAGATTTTTCTTGACCTACCTTCTTCGTTGGAATATAATATCTGGCCCACTGCCTCAAGCTCGAAACGATATAATGGGTTTGAAAAATTCGAAGAATCTTAAGCTTAACTCAAAGACCACTTCTTTGGATCATATTCCTAAATGTGAAACTGGCAGATAACTTGACAAGAGTGCTGAACGCTTTTAATTTTTTTGTTAAGAATAGTACAGTAATCACTTCTTTCTGGATACCTATAGTTATAGGGTCATCTACTCTTAATGGATACAAGCATGATTACTTCAATATGCCATGGTGCTACACATTATGAACGGGTTCTGTTTGCCGCATATGATCACAGATCCTGGTTCCCGTCAAACCACTACGTGAGTCGCTTTATTAGGAGTATTTTTGTTTTAACTGCTATTATCTATCACATGCTCACAAGTATACAGTCGCAAGTTGCCGCATCATCTCACAGACTACCAGAAGAGATAAATTACCCGAATTAAACCGTCCCAACGTATTCTAGCACTAGGGCAGCACGTCGCACTTGCGATCCAGGGGTTTTCGAAGGGGCGGAATTTAAACACCCGCTCCAATTCTTAAGAAAATCACTATAGAGTAGGGTCTCTGAAATTATCGATCTCATGCTGTCGCATGACGTCACACAACTGATGACGACCACGGGCAGAACTGTACTCGAAATGGTAGGCCTGCAGACAGATAAGAGACTACGAGAAAAATCAAGTATCCCACAGGACTGCCGAGATATTATAATCATTCCCCCCCTCCCTCGTTACATGCATCTCATATTCAACACAGAAAGGAGGAAGAAAAGACCAGAAGCAATAATCAGACGCTTCGATTCGATGCACAGCAAGTCGGTAATTGCGTGCATGAATGCGGCAAATGGCAAAACGGGGACGGCGGTCGCCTCGGTCGTCAACGGCCGAGATGCCCCGTTATCAGCCGCCATCATTAGAAGCCGCAACGCCGAAATGGCTGAGGAAGTTGCAATAGCGCTCGCTTAAGTCGGAACGCAAGACAATTTCATAATCAGCGATAGCTAGACGGCTGTTTAGAATTTTGGAAAGGGTAGGGTCTCGCCGGAAGCGGCAACGATTCTCGCCAGATGACGAGCAAACAGGAAGATTCGCCTAATTTGGACCCCTGTGCACACGTCCGTTCCTGCAACGAAGTGGCCCACGAGTTAGCCCGAGCTCTCTACTTACGGGTAACAGTGGAGCCACCCGACTGTCGAAACATGGACGAGCGTCTGCAAAATTATACAGAGATTCGTCAAAATTACAGGTTAAGCAGGATATTAGTGCCACCACCGGATAAAAGTACAAAAATTAGGGAGGCAGTCGCATGACGGCGCCTGCAAGCTGGGAACCACGTGCTTAGTGCCGCCCGACTTCAGTGCTTGGTGCTGACGACGGCGAAGCGGTTGTTGGCTCGAGAGGCGCGCTGGTGCTGGATTCTGTTACCGGAACTAGAAGCCGACCTTATTCTCGGGCCCTCATTATCGTGTACCTTCACGGCTCCCTGGGGCTTGAGTAGTGACACTGGTGGAGGTGCCATCAATGATCCCTTCTCCTGCGGACGACCCGACGTGGCTGCCTCTCGTGACCACTCCTGTTCATCGTGCAAGCCGGCGGCTCCGAGGCTTGCCCCCCCGAGGCCGTCCCTCTTGACGAAAAGACCCTAGCTATGGCAACGACATCGCCCGCCCGGACAACGAGGCTAGCAGCTGCCCATATAGGCCAAACACCTGCCGAGTTAAGGAAGTAATGGTTAGTAGGCCCGGGGTTTTCTCAGACTGAGTCCGGTTCATGGTTGTTTGGCCCGGCAGCCAGCTCATGAACGCTCGCAACTCAATAGGTGTGCAGCAAGCTCAGATGACGAAATAAAGGCAGAAGGTTGGTTGGCAACCCCGGTGATGCCCGCGGGTCAACAGCAATGCCTGCTCTGGCTGGTCCTGAGGAGGAAGTATCACACATAACACTCGGAGGTGGATCCCGTGAAAGCACTCGGTGGGCAAAGTAGCCGCGTGAGCGAACGGTCCCCTCGAATTGACTGATCCAGAGGCCCGGGCCCGTGGTTGGTACGGGCTATGAAACCGGGTGTGTTCTGGAGGGGCCCTAGATTCGTCATCCCCGCGCAAGGTTTTCTCATGTCTTGCGTCGGTACCCGGGTGTGCCCGCTGAGTGAGTGGCATTCCCGCGAGGCGGGGCCGATTATTGGAAGAGTTGTCTCGGTGCTCTCCCTGTCCTGGGTAGACAGGCCAGCATGGGAGCCAAGCTTATCAGGATCATATGGCAAAACATTCGCTGTCCCCGTATCCTACCCAACTGCCCATAACCCAGTCCTCAGTCCAAACTTTCCGTTCCTTAGACCATCCCGTTCCGTTACTTCCCAGGGGAGATCATGGGAGTCTCCCCGGGCCCGCTCCCCGGCTGTGGGTCGCATAGTAGCATATCCCATTTATTTATAATTTCTTTACGAAAACAGTTTGTCCGGTTGGACCTGGTTATTTATATCTACAATTAGGATATATTTCTCTACCCGCGATACAGCAGCGGTGCGGGAGGAGTCTGACTGTAGACTTCAAACTACATTCTGTCCCTCCCACCCCTTCTTCCTGTCTCATTCTTCAGACTCCACTATACCGAGAAGCCATTTCACGGCGAGCAGTTCGAAGACGCCGAGGACTGGCTAGCTCACTACGAAAGGGTCGCGACGTTTAATCGCTGGGACGACGCTGCGAAAAAGCAGAAAGTCTACTTCAGCCTCGAAGACGCTGTTCGGACGTGGTTCGAGAACCGCGAGGCCACATTCTCTAAGTTGCCGGCCTTCCGAAGCCAGCTCCTCGGAACGTACACCAACAGTGACCGCCGGGGGAACGCCGAGCGTGGCCTGACCTCTCGACTTCAGCGTCCGAATGAAGGGGTCGCAATGTATGTTGAAGACGGCATGCGTCTCTGCCATCGGACCGACCTGTCGATGAGTGAGGAGAAGGTGCGGCACCTGATGCATGGAGTCAAAGACCAGCTTTTTTCTGGCCTCGTGCGGAACCCGCCCACCACCGTCGCGGCGCTTCTGGCTGAAGCTGTGATAATGGAAAAACTGCTACAGCAGCGATACAGCCAGTACGCTAGGCCACTGAATTCCATCTCTACACTACCGCCGACTGACCGCTCCGACTACAATCCCGGGACAGATCTGAGCTCCCTTCGCGATCTCATTCGCACCGTGGTTCGCGAGGAGCTCCAGGAAGTAATTTAAACTGCGCGAACACGAAGGCAAAGGAGATGATAAAAGAAAGCCACAGTACAAGCGCTTCGTCTTCGTGTTCGCGCTGTTTAATTTAATAATGAATAAGTACCAACTCGCCCAACAGAGTATCTTGGTGAGCTCCAGCAACTTCATGGGACATTTCCTCCTGGCACGGCTTCTCTGTCCAGCGTCATAAGTGAGGAGGTCCAAAACGCACTCACGCCACGTATAAGTGCAGTTGTTCCACTGCTACACCCGGGCCTCACCCAGCCGATGACTTATGCTGATGTCACATGCCGCCCAGCCCTGCTTGCTACCCCTTCGCCTTACATGCCACCTCAGGTCACTGTGCACGCAGCCCCTCTGGGCGGAGTGGAACCAGGAGCTCCGGAATACTGATTTCTGGCACGCTCCAGATAGTCGCCATCTCTGTTACCACTGTGGCGAGGCAGGTCACCTCTACCGGCGGTGCCCTTATTGCCATATGGGCCTTCGTGGATTTTCTCCCGACAGCCCTCGTCCACGGCCTTGTCAGCGGCCTCAGGACATCGCCGAGTACGTCACCCGCTAGCGTAGTCTACGGCATTCTCTTCGTCGTAAGTCGCGCTCGCCTTCGCCTCGTCGTCTTCGACCTCTGGGCCATGTTATACCGCTGCACACCGTGGTTCTTCGAGCCCTCGTCGGGAAAACTAGCTCCGGCGACATTTGGGGGTGAAGCCGCCGCAGACCGATTCACCACAAAGCTTCCACCGCCGCACTGCTCGATTCGCCCCGACGCCGAACGCCGAATTCTTGTCCAGTTTTCGCCGCACAGACCAGATTGCCCCGACATCGTCCGCATCGCCGACCGGTTATCACCACCGTGTCGATTAAATCGCCCCGACGCAGACCACCCAACTTCCGCCCAGCTTCCGTCGCCACACCGCTCGCTTCACTTCGAACCGATGTCGACAGGCCATGGTCTTGGCCGGGTCTCCCTAGACATCCCTGTTATCGTCGACACGGAGGAGGTCAGCGCTTTAGTTTATACGGGAGCCGATTATTCTCTACTTAGCGGGCGGCTTACAAGGACACTGAGAAAAGTGATGACGCCATCGAAAGGACCAGACATACGTACGGCAGGCGGACATGTGGTTGCACCACTGGGTATGTGTACGGCATGGGTTACGGTGCGAGGCTGCATATTTGTCAAGACTTTTTCTGTTCTACGCGGATGCTCTCGCGATGTTATTCTTGGTATCGACTTCCTTCGTGAGCACGGCGCCACTGTAGATCTCCCGAACCGCTTGGTGACGTTTTCCGCCAAACTGGCCACCGAAAAGCATGAGTACCTTGAGTCCCACTCCCCGCTGCGAGTCACCGATCATAGCCTCACAGAGCCAGGACGCGCCAGCATCCTCGCCAGAGTTACCTGTGACGAGCCACATCCCGGCCTCCAGGTTGTTGAGCCTGATGTCTCCCTCTAACTCGCCTTGGGAGTTTCTGTGGTAAGAGGTCTCTGTTTTTTCGTTGCAGAGAGACGGAGGTGCTTGTCACCAATTTTTCTAATGAACATCAACATCTGTTCCATGGCACTGTCTTTGCTTACGTCGACCACCTGCAGGAAGTCGCCGAATGTTTTCCTTGCAAGGAAGCTACACCTAGCACCGAACTGAGTGATGCGGTTCGGTGATACATTCTGGCGACATCAATTCTAGTCTTTCCTCCGCTGAAAAGAGGCAACTCCGAGATCTATTGCTGGAGTTTCGTGCGTGCCTCACGTCTTCGTCTAAAGTGCAGCAAACGTCGGTCATCGCGTGTCTCTCTATCATGTGTCTCCTCGGGAGAGAGGCACTATCCAACAGCAGGTCAAGGAGATGCTTGCCGATGGCGTCATTCAACCTTCAAGCAGCCCATGTCGTCGCCTGTAGACCTCGTTATAAAGAAAGACGGAACACTGTTTATGCGTTGACGACCTAAAGCTTAACAGTACGACAAAGAAGGATGTCTATCCGCTGCCACGGATCGACGACTCTCTCGACCGACTTCGCCGACCCAAGTACTTCTCCATTGACCTCAGGAGTAGTTATTGGCAGATCGAATTTGATGAGAGGGACCGTGAGAAAACGGCCTTCGTGACACCAGATGGGCTCTATGAATTCCGCGTCCTCCCATTCGAGCTCCGTTGTGCTCCTACCACCTTCCAGTGGATGATGGACACTGTGCTCACAGGTCTTAAGAGGCAGGCATGCCTTGTTTATCTCGAACGACTGATAATCTTTTCACCGACATTCACGGAACACCTGCGCCGCTTGAGAACTGTTCTCGAAGCCATCCAGTCTGCCAACCTTTCTCTCAAGCCTCAAAAGTGCCACTTCGGGTTCACCGAATTGAAGTTTCTTGGGCGCATCGTGAATGCTGATGGCATCCGAGCTGACCCTGAGAAACTTGCTGCCCTTGCTACCTTTCCCGTCTCCATCCACAAAAAAGCAGTCCGACAGTTTTTGGCGCTGTCCTCCTATTATCGCCGTTTTATCAAAAACTTTGCACAGATGGCCAGCCCTCTGGCACTGCTGACTCAAGATGATGCATCATTTTCCTGAGGTGCCGAGCAGCAGATGGCTTTCGACGAGGTACGACGCCGGCTCCAGTCACCCCCGATCCTGGCAGATTTCGACAATGATGCCGACACAGAGCTACACACGTTTGCGAGCAACGTCGGCCTTGGTGCCGTTCTAGTTCAGCGCCAAGACGGGGTTGAGAAAGTAATTACCTACGCCAGCCGTGCACTTACCCGTCCTGAGTGCACCTAATAAAGCACTGGCAGCTCTCTACTCGATTAAATGATCGCTTAAATCCGCATCAGTCGAAACTAAGCTCTTAGCGTACACTTCACTTGTTCGCTCCATAATGGACTATGGAATAATATGTTGGCTCCCCTTCCGCAAACAATACATAGAAAGATTAGAGGGCGTACAACGAAAAGCGGTCAGATTTATTTTTAACAAATATCGCCGTCATGATTCCCCTACACAGCTCTTAAGACAAGCCGACCTTCCCACTATACATAACCGAGCCAGACTACTGCGCCTCAAGTTTCTTTTCCGTCTGCTTAATGGCGGCATGAAAATCGATACGAGTAAGTACTTAATAATGTCAAACAAGCGCACTACCAGACCAAAACACCAACAGCACTTAACCGAGTACAGATTTCACAACGATATATTCAGATACTCTTTCTTCCCACAATCCGTGAGTGGAATAGTCTGCCTTGCGATGCTGTCAACTGCGCATCACTCAAAGATTTCATCGCCAACATATCACGCTTTATTTTGCAATAACGACTACGATGCTGGTGCGCTAACTCTTGCACTCTTTTTTCCTTGCTGACGATGACATCCCGACTTTCGTATCTGACTCTCGGTTATTATATTTTTTAACCATGTTGCTCGTTTTTTTTTACCGTGCCGAAGTCCTCAATTATGCTACTTTTTGTTTTACCTTTTCTTTTACCTTTTGTATAATGCATATTGCCTTGTTGGACTACGGTCGCCTTTGTGTTGGCACTTACTTTACCTGTGTTATTCTAGTGTATGTGATGTCCCACTCCTGCGATGGCCTCAAATGTGAGGCCAGCAGTATGTTCAAATAAATAAATAAATAAAATTTCACCACTGAAAAAGAATATTTGGTTGTAGTATGGGTCGCTGCCAAGTTCTGCCCGTACCTTTATGGCCGACCGTTTCGTGTCATCTTCGACCATTACTGGCTGTGTTGACTGAAAAACCTAAAGAATCCTTGTGACCGCTTAGCACTTTGGGAATTGCGCCTGCAGTAGTTCGATTTCGATGTTTTTTATAAGTCCGGCCGAAAGCACATCCATGCTTATAGTCTGTCCCACGCGCCCGTCTACCCTCATTCATCAGATGCCACCGACGGCGATAGATCCTTGGATCAGTCACTACGTCCAACCTCGTTTCCAAACAGCGTGCTGACGCCGAGCTACGACTGGTAATCGACCATCTTGAAGGTGGACACCCTAAAATAACCCGGTATCTTGCTCGGGGGCTGTCGTCGTACTGCAACCGCAATGAGGTGCTTTAGAGGAGGAATTCTACTTCCAGTGCAAAACCATACCTGCTAGTCATATCGGCTGGCTGATCTAAGGTGCGAAATTCTTCTGGTCTGCTACGACAAACCAACTTCCGGTCATCTTGGCTTTACACGAACCCTAAACCGAGTCCGGCAGAACTATTACTGGCCACATCTTTCTACAAGCGTTAAACGTTACGTACAGACTTGTCGACAATGCCAGCGACGAAAAAACCTTGCGCCCAAGCCATCCGGCATGTTGTAATCTATCTAGCCACCCCTCACACCCTTCGAGCAAGTGGGCATGGGCCTTTTAGGCCCATTTCCTTTATCCTCGAACGGACACAGGTGGATCGTAGTGGCCACGGACTACCTGACACGCTATGCTGAAACAAAGGCCCTTGCCCGAGGTACTGTCGGCGAAGTTGCTCGATTCTTTATGAACGATAATGTGCTCACACGCCGTGCACCGTCGACAATCATTACTGACCGAGGAAAGGCGTTTACAGCTCGCCTACTGCGGTACACCTTAACTCTCAGCCATACCGAGAATCGCACAACAAGAGCGCATCGCCCTCGGACAGATGGCCTAACGGAACGACTCAACAGAACTTTGGCAGACATGATCTCAATGTACATCGACGTTGAACATAAAATGTGGGACGAGATTCTACGTATGTCACCATCGTCTACAATACGGCGCGCAGGAAACCACGAAGTTTACGCCATTCCGTCTCGCATATGGCAGGGAGGCCCGCACGATGTTGGACACGATGCTCCCGTGCGGGGATGACGCGGCCGAACCCGATGCTGCCCATTTCGCGGAACAGGCCGAGCGAGCCCGTCAACTCGCCCGCTTGCACATCAAGGAGCAGCATGCCATCGACACTCGACAATATAACCTTCGGCACAGGGAAGTCCACTACGAACCAGGGGACGAAGTTTGGGTGTTCACCCCCGTGCGCCACAAAGGCTTCTGCGAGAAACTGCTCCACCGGTAATTTGGACCCTATAAAGTCCTGCGCCGCTTAAACAACGTTAATTACGAAGTTATTCCAGATGGAACTGTGACCGTCAGTGTTCGGCGTCAGCGGCCTGAAATTGTGCATGTGGTGCGCTTAAAGCCGTACTTTTCGCGTGACTGAGCGCTGTGTCAACGTCGCGCTTCGTAACATTGACGCCTCCTGTAAGTGAGACCTTAAGTTATTGTACAGTTCACCTCACACCTAATTTTTTTCTCTCACCTTGGCATCGAGACGATGTATCTCTTTCACGGAGGGAGGGGGGGGGGGTATAATGCCACATGCCTAGCCTAGCCTAGTCGTGACAATATTAAGTTCAAATGGACGATAGAAAAAACAATAAATGCAAGCACTATGAGGAGAGAGGGACCCTCGACCATATAATCTGGGAATTCGCTAGCTCCCCAGGGGCTAAAACAAATATAAATTGTAGAGAAGCCTGACAAGCCCTGCTGCTGAGCGAGGTCCCTGCTCCACAGCAACAAGCCATCCGCCTGGCGGAAGAAGCCGCGAAGAGCCAAGACTCCTTTGCCTGCTTCTGATCGCGGAGGTCTCGGCTCCCGTCCCTTAGGCCTGCGTGCCGGGGGCGGGATTGGGGGCCTCCTTATCTGGTGGATAAATAAATTTGTTATCACCTCACATCACATGAACCAGAGCGAAGCGATGTTACCGGCCAACTACTTCTGACAGCAAACGCATTGTCGTAGTTGGTTCCCGTTTCCTGAAGACATCTGCAGAGGGCGACACAGCTTCGTCTCGTGGCTGCCGGCGCAGTTCGACAAGCGGGTGAGTAAGAATAAAGTTGTGTATTCATCCCAGTCTGCGTGGCTAGTCGCTTGCTGGTATTTTCCCGTTTCATTCGGGAACTAACACTTACAATGGCGACGAGGAACTTAGCTGAGTTGCAGGCGACTTAAAGTATCGCTGCTGCCCCATGCTGCGTTGATGTATTTCGAAAATGCCGGGTATCGAGTGGAGCCGTTCAACGTAAAGATGAGCTGGGAAGAATGTCGAAAGCAAGTCGAACACTACTTCCTAGCCAGCGACAGCTGGTTTACGAGCAACGAGCTGATTTGCTCACATATTTTGGCCAGGCCACGTACATCCTCCTTCGTAAGCTGCTGGTGCCCATAAATCCATGCGAGGCCAGTTTGGTTGGCATTTTTGTACATATGGACCGTATTTCTCGCCCAAACTATCTGAACTTTTTTCCACATTCAATTTCAACACGACAGGTGGGGGAAGCTGCTGCTGACTATTGGCATCCCTGAACGCTTGCGGGTTTGCATAGATGGACTAAACTTTAATGTTCAACAGGCAAGGTGATCTACCCAACTCCCGACAGGCAGGTCAGGGGGGCGGATGCCGCCGCCTCAGATGCAGGCTAGGAGATCTTGGGTTCCAGCTGCCTCTTCAGCCAGTTGGACGAGTAGGCGCTGGAGCTCAGGATCCAAGCTGCGCAGCACGGTCTCGCAGGTGTCTCTACGGCCTATATTGTGCGTCCCGCTGGGAGAATACGGGCATTTTCACATGTGCTCGAGGGGTCCTCTCGCCCCACAAAGATTGCACTTATCACTCCTGGCTTCAGGGAACATGTGGTTTGCCATAACCGGGTGCGGATATGTATAAGTTTGCAGTCGCCTCCACGCGACTGCTTGTCTGCTGTTTAATTTCGGGTCTGGCGGGGGTACTAGTCTACGATCCAATCTGTGGTGCTGCGTATCTGCCGATATTTTAGCAAGCGCTCTCCGCTTCCTCGGTCCTCAAGTGGCCCTGTAGCGGCTTAGCGCTAGAGATCTTGAGCTAGCTTGTGGTTTGCCTCGATGCCGGGGACGGCTTTATGCGCAGGTGTCCAAGTTATTTGAATTCTTTTATCCAACTTTTTTGGCCTAGGATTCTGGCTGCTAAGGGCGAGATACTGCCCTTGCTAAAATTTTGTATGGCCGTTTTGCTGTCACTGATGACAAACATCGATTCCGCTCCGACGCAAGCTAACGTGATCGCAGTTTTCTCGGCTATTTCTATGCTCCGCCCGCGCAAAGTGGCAGCTGTCACGGGATTGCCCCGGTCGCTGACGACCGTTGCCACCGTGAAACTGCCACCACCTCTCGCTGCGTCTTCATAGGCCACCTGATGTTTTGGAATATCGCCGATTCTAATTTCTAATGCTTCAGCTCGTTTTTTCCTCTTGTCTTTGTTATATTCCGGGTGCGTGTTTTTTGGCAGGGGGGGGGGGGAAATCATATTTCTATCTATCTACCTCCACGCTTACCGTAGGACCCCTATCCGGATTCATTCGAACTTTTGCCAAAATAACTCTTCTACTCTTTGTGGTGCTAAGTCTCTGAATTCGAGAGGTTCGCACCGCTTGCGCCAGTTCTTCCAATGTGTTGTGTACTCCTAGAGCCATCAGTCTCTCTGTGGATGTGCACATGGGCAGTCCCAACGCTCTTTTCAGGTATTTTCTCATTAGAGACTCAATCTTTCCTTTTTGCACCGCTTTCAAATCTATATACGGCGTTGCGTAGCCCACTCGGCTGAAGATGAGCGCCTGTATCAGTTCCATCAAATTTTTCCTTTAACCCTCTGCCCCTACTGGCCACCCGCCTAATTAGTCTCAGGGTCGGCATCGCGTGGTTCTCTAGCCCCTTGATGGTCTCGCCCTTATGTATGTGTGACTGGAGAATCAAGCCCAAGATTCTGATTTGCTTGGTACTTTGTTACCCGCCTCTTTAATTTTGATATCCCATGGTGCCTTGCACTTTAAGTGCTTCGGATTGTATATAAACAATCCTGATTTATGCGGCGAGCACGCTAGGCCTCTCACTGCCGCGTAATCGACTATGATGTCGGTGGCGGCTTGGAGCAGGTTTCCGACACATGAATAACTTCCCCGGTTGACCCATAGGGTGATATCATCCGCATATATAATAAACTTTAACCCTTCGAGCTATGCCAATTGCTCGGGGAGTTTCCTCAAAGCCAAGTTGAAGATTAGGGGGGACAGCACACTGATCCCTGGGGCGTACCCTTACTCCCGAGCTTTGGTGCGGGGGATGCCAGCTTTTGGAACTTCCTGCTGGCCGTTCTACCCGCCAGAAAGTCCCTGATGTACCGATAAGTCCTGGTACCTATATTAATCTTATTCAGCCCTTTCAGGACCACCTCATGTTTTCGGTTGTCGAAAGCCTTCATGAGGTCAAGCCCCAAAATTGCTTTCACATCTTTAGACTGAGTCTATTTTGTCATGTTTCATTTGCAGCATGACGTCCTCCAAATCAAACATGACATAATAGACTCAAATTATGCGAACAAAATAGGGGCAACAAGTGTGACAAAATGGAGGCGAGTATGAACCTCTCCAGGACACGGAGCTTCCTCCGGCACTTGTTGGACCCAGACAACTCGAAGACGCAAACTGGTATAAGACTTGCAAAGGCGAGTCACGCGTTCAAAGGGAAAGATGATGATTTCATGACCAAATTAATTGAGACGTATGTGGTGGAAACTTCACGAACCCTACTTCCTGACTATGGTGGAGCGCCTAACGAGGCGCTGGACGCCCCCATCACAGAAGCGGAAGTGAGGGCGGATATTGTAAGACTCCCACAACAGTGGAAGACAGCAAGCATTATTTTAATACCGAAATCAGGGAATCCTCCTCAGCTGGCAAATTTACGACTAATCTCCTTAACTTCCTGCGTGGGGAAAATGATGGAGCACGTCGTCCAGACCAGACAAATGAGTTTCATGAAGTAGAATTCTGACCTCACTTTCGGGTTTGGAACCTTTCGTGAGAGAATGCTGCGTGGTGGCATTGTTGCATGGATTAATGATGAAGTTGTACAGAGACGATTGTTAGATCTACCAAAATTGACGCTAGAAGAGGCGAAGAAACTGGTGATCGCAATGGAATGATAAAGCAAGGACTCGGGAGCACTTTCTATACCACCCATGCTACCTGTCTTGCCTACTAACGTTGTGTAACGGGATTGCGAGACCAAAATGGGAAGAAGCGGTTTTTTACTTTGTTTTTTTCACTGTGGTGGCGAGCATCTAGTGACGCAGTGCCGACACATAATAATATGTGCCACAACTGTATGCTCAAGGGCACTCTCTCGTGTGTGTATGGGGAAGAAAACGATGGCGCGCACCAGAGGATAGGTGCCGTCATCTGTGAGAAAGGTCTGAGCATGCTGCAAACGACGCCATTTTGCAGCCGGATGCACCAGTATACGAAATGTGGACTCTGTAAGGCACAGCTGAAGTTGCCTAGACTTACCGTGAGGAAGTCCCTGCGATTTGAATTTCGCTGCTTATGAAAGTCGACACGGGAGCAAGACTACCCGTCGTGTCTGCGGACAAATCTCACCGTACGTTTCTGCCCTCACGTCTAGCCCTGTACTGTCATGTTGAAAATCTACGCGGGTGAGTTATATCCTGTGCTGGCAAGTCTGCCAGTGACTGTGCAGCTGGAAAACCACAAATGCGTAGAGATGTGTGTTGTTTCTGGTGGTTATCCGTCCCTTGTGGGGCACGGTTCGATGAAAAGCCTTGGCTGGGAATTGTTCAATTCAAGAGAGTTAAATGCAGTTTGATTACTCAAAAATGTACTGGCCGAGTACACCGGTGTCTGATAACAAACCTGATACCTCAAAAGCGTAGCTGCAAAACTCGCCTTATAAGGCAACGCAAATGTAAATTGTTTTACCAGCCTAGACCTGTTCCGTTCGTGGTGGCAAAACGTCTGAATGAGGAACTGCACCATTTAGAATATGTTGAAATGTTGCAATGGTAAGAACATCAGAGTGGGCTACACCCATGGACAGACTCGAATCTGTGGCGACTTCATGGCAGCAGTGAACCCAATGACTGGGCCTGAGAAATACTCGATTCTGCTCGTGTAGGTTCTCTTTTCTAGACGTATTGGGAGCGAATAGCTTACTAACCTTGAAATGAAAGAGGAATACTTGCAAGTGAAGCAAGACGAAACATATACGAGGCTGCTGTCCATCAACACGCCTAGGGGGTTGTACAAATAAACTCGCTTTCCTTTCAGCATTACGTCGGCTTTGTCGATTTTAAACACGGAACTGGAAAACCTATTGCAAAGAATATGACACGTGGGTGCGTGCTTTAATGACGTCCCTGTGACTGGGCTGTATAATAAGACACCTTTAGAATGTGGCCCGTGTTTTCATCGCTGGAAAGACGTCGGAATAAAGCTGAAACTCAACAAGTGCAGTTTCCTGGAGCCACAGGTGGAATACCTTGGTGACGTTGTTATATCAGCTGGTTTCTTCCCAAGACTTGAGAAGACTTACACTGCGCAGAAGGCCCCAACGCTAAGTGATGCTAAATCATTGCAAAGCTATCTGGGACGAACATTTCTATCGGAGATTTCTGCCAAATCTGTCCACTGTACTTTATGCACTCAATCCACCGCTTGGAACCAAGAGACCATGGAAGTGGGGTGCTAACATGGGGCATACGTTTCGGCAAAGCAGGGAGTTGCTGGTGCCTTTTGTTGTTTTGACACAATATGAATCTAGCAAGCCCTCCCTCCGTGGTGTTAATTCGCGGTGCATCACCTTGATGGAGTGGGAGCTGTACTAGCTCACCGTGAAGACACTGGTGTTCTGGGCACACTGGATATACTGTCTATACACGGAACTTCCGAGATGTTCCACCATGGTCCCTAGCACCTGTGACTAACACGTCAGGCAGCCATACAGGTGATATCGCATTGCCAGACATAACTCCCTAGAGCTGGCATCAAGATCTGGGCCCAAATTTGGCTACATCTTATGCTCCCCTGGATGCTGTAGTAACTCCACAAATCACCACTGGCAGTAGTGTACATCAGCATACACTCATCAACACATCAGCACAGTAGTGTACATCAGCACATCAGTAGTGTACAGAGGCACTAAATGTGAAGAGAGAGCTCTACCAGTGGTCGTGTCGCTATTGGACGAGCCAGACTCTACAACGACCTCCATTTCTGATCCAGGAACTCCACTACTGCAGATATGTTCAAGAGTAAAACCACGCCTTTTGCGGTATTCTCCACAACGTATGTGTACAGTGTGGTTATTTTTTCTTTCTTGTGCATGGGGAGGAGCGTCATAATTACAAACGTTTTCGCGAAGACATCCACAGATGACGACCCCACTTCGTCTCATGGCTGCCGGCGCTGCTCGAGAAGTGCGTGAGCACGTGAGCACGAATACGTTTGTCACCAGCGTTTTGCGTGGCTGGTCGTTCGCTGGTATTCTCCGGCTCCATGCGGGAACTAAATGTTACGCGCATGCTTTCTCTCTCTCACCGCCGACCATGATAAAACCGGTGCCAGATTTTCTGAATAACAGAACTTAGAAACCTGCGTTAAAAAATAAAAGATAGGGCGTTTTGCACACACCTGTCCGGGCACTATAATTACTTTCATGCACATGACTGCTCTATTTTGGAATGAGAATAAGAATAATGCTTATTTAACATCTTGAGAATGTCGGGTGCGCCGGCAAAAAGCCAATGGAAAGGCTTGGCAAGGCCGACACACCCTACAGAGACATTACCGTGGTACATAGCATAATATCACTTAAAAAAAGAACAAACATAAACAACCAATTTTTCGTTATCTATACATTAGTTCAGACTATTTGTTTCGTTGATTCGGGAGAATATAGCTCAGCATTTGGCAACCATAATTTGCTCGGATTTTGTGTACAAGCCATTTGGGCATCGTTCGTGTAGTGTAGATTGATTCTTTACGTTGCAATCCTGAAAGCTTTATCATCAGGCAGTTGTTATTGTGAATACCGGTTTCATACTACCGCAAGAGTAGTTTCGTATAATTGAGATAAGCGGATATTTCGAAGTTCATTGAAAATTGGTTCCGTATGTCTAATTCGGGCAACATTCATCACATTTCGAAGGGCTTTCTTTTTAAGGAGCTATAAGCGGCTAATAGTAGTAAAAGAAATGCTATCCACACCAAAAAGCAATACTTAACAGAAGAAAACTATGCATTATACAATATTTTTTTATTACGCTTCGGCACGAAATATTTCAATCGACACAAAATACCGACAACCTTCGACAGCTCGTTAACCACCATATCAACATGATCATGTCAACTTCAATTCTCAATAAAAATAACGCCTAAGCTTTTTATCGCCGAGACCGTTTGAATGCGTGACGTGATGGTATGTTCGTCAACTTGATTCGAGGCCTGGACAGCACAGCTTTACTTTTCTTTCAGTGTTTATGTTTAAAAGATTATTCTGAGGCCATTCTAGAAGTGGCTGTAGGCATTTAAAGGCTTGTTTCTGAAGATTTACTATTTGGGCAGCTCTGAAAAATAAACTGTCATTTATGCTGACGACACCAAACGTTGGTATATTAGTGATACAGACAACGTCATTGATGTAAAGAAGCAGCGATGGTCCCATGATACAGCATTGAGGAACACCAGACACCACATGCATGGCAACCCTATAAGTCACTGTTTACATTTACTTGGGATCGAGAACCTAAATAGGAGTGTAATGGATGAAGAAATTGTCTGCAGAAACCTTATTGTTCGAGTTAAGCCGACATTATTTTGTCATTGATGCGATCGCATGCTTTTGAAAAATCTACGAATATGCCAAGAGGTAGAATTTCTGCTCAAAACACTTTAAAATTAACGCTTTTTGTGTTAGCAATGCAGTTTCTGTTGAGAATTGCTTTCTAACACCATGCTTACTGGGAGTTAGTATGTTGGCAAATAAGATGGCCTGGCGCCAGCGCGGCGGCGCGCGATGCGATCACCAGTTGTTCCAGTGAGCGCTTACCTTATCCTTTATGTAGGTGACATATATTATGTTGAGGCATGAAAAGGAAAGAAAAATAAAGAGCCTCTGCCCGTGCCACATAGTATAACGGGCTTAATCCAATTAGAATAAAATGAATAGGGATTATTCCAATAAACAATTTTGCATTGAAGAGAGAGAAAAAAAGGTAAAAAAGGGTAAAAAAAGGAAAAAAAATCTACTATCCAGCCCAACCGCCGCCACGGGAACGGGCCAGCCAATAGCGTATTTATTTGATTGCTTTTTGTGATTGAATTTGTTGGGTTACTATTTACATGAATATTGATGTTAACAGTTTGATTTAGATATTTACATGGTTCTTCATGATAAAATTTTGATCTAGTTAGATGAATCAGGGCTTGCTCGGGGTTATCGGCATCCAGACTTGTTTTGGAGAGGAGTCTTGCTTGTATGTTTGATGGCGCTTGAGTTGGAGATGGGTCTTCCTTGGATGTCGCCTATTGCCGCTCTGTTGAGTTCTGAAATGCTATAGTGAGAATTAGAGTCCCCCCCCCCCCCCCCCCCTTTTTTATTCTTCCCAAAAAAACGTCACCCTGGATACGCCCCCTCCCCGGACGTCCCCTAAGGTTTTGTTTGTTCTCTATATAAAATGGCGAATTTTCGGCAATGATCCCTTGAGTATACTGAGAATTGATTGATTGATTGATTGAAAACATCTTTATTTATTCAGTATTCTCAAAACATGTGGGTGGGCCGCCTAGCCCGGTAGTCCATTGGCTGCTGCTGCTGCGCTGGCCCTCCCCACCAGCCAGTGCTGACGGTCAGGATCATCGCTGAGCAGAATAGCCTCCCACTGCTCCTCCGCGGGGTTGGGAATGGGGTCAACTAAGGGATTAAATTGGCATGCCCACACCATATGGTAGAGGTTAGCTACCTCTCCACAGTGTGGGCACTGCGGAGAGTATAGTGTAGGGTACCACAGGTGTAATTTAGCTGGTGTTGGGTATGTGTTGGTTTGTAGTCTCCTAAGAATGTTCTCTTCTAACTTATTGAAGGATTTGTGTGGTGTTGGGTACTCCTTTCTGGCTGTTCTGTATGGCGCGAGATTGTCAGCATACACTTCTAAACCTATCAGGTCACGGCACCCTTCATGGTCATCAGGTGGAGACGCCCGGTATAGAAGAGCTCGGGCATGCCTGTGAGCGGCTTCGTTTCCTCCTAGTAGCTCCAGGTGACCGGGAAACCAGATGATTGATAGTTGGTTGGGTGGGTGCTTAGTTAGCAATGACAACCCTGACTTATGAATTAATCCGTAATTGAAGTTGCGACAGGCGTTTTGGGAATCAGTGAGCACAACGGCGTTGGGGTTAGATGCTACAGCTAATGCAATAGCTGCCTCCTCTGCGTGAGTAGGGTTAGATGTTTTCACCGAGGCGCAGTTCACCATCGACCCCGCAGGCGTTGAGACTACGATAGTCATGACTCCATTGTGTGGTCCTGCTGCGTCCACGTAAAGGGTGTTAGTCTGCTTGTCCCATTTCTTCCGCAGGGCTTCCCCTCTTGCTATCCTCCTCTCGATGTTATATGCGGGATGCATATTCCGCGGAATGGGGTACACGCTGATGCGTCTTCTCACATCGCGTGGGACCTCTTCCCTTTGGTCAGTTGTATAGGGCTGATTAACATGGATCTTCTCGAGCAGTTCTCTGCCGGGTGTTGTAAGTGCGAGCCTATTGAGTTGTGAGAGCCATTGTGCTTCCCACATCTCTTCGAGGGTATTATGTACTCCTAGAGCCATGAGCTTGGCCGTTGGCGTGGAGTTCGGTAGCCCCAGGGCCGTCTTGTAGGCTTTCCTGATGAGTGTCTCCAACTTTTCAATTTCCGACCTGGAGAGGTTAAAGAATGCCGTCCCGTACATTATCCGCGAGATCACGAAAGCTTGCACTAAGCGGATGGTGTCCCTTTCCTTCATGCCATGGTGTTTATTTCGGACACGCTGTATCATCCGGAGGATTTGCTCAGTGGATGTTGTAAGCTTCTTCATTGTGGTGGTGTTCTGTCGCCCCTGCGGGATATACTGCCCTAGGATCTTGATCTCCGTGGGTTTCTGTACTGGGTGGCTCTCTATATACACCGAGATGTTCTGTGCTAGGGGTGTCCTCGGGTTCTTCAGAATTAGCAACTCGGACTTTTCCGGCGCACACTGGAGGCCTCTCTCCCTGGCGTACCGGGCCACCGTGTCCGCTGCTGCTTGAAGACGCTCCTCGATCTCGGCGTCACTCCCCGAGTTCCACCAGACAGTGATATCATCCGCATACAATGTGTGTTTGATGCCGGGAATTTCGGAAAGAAGGCCTGGTAGATCTTTCATAGCTAAGTTGAACAAGAGGGGTGACAGTACCGCCCCTTGCGGAGTTCCCCTCGGGCCTAGAGTGATGAGATCTGATTTTATTCCGCCGAAGTTTATAGTGGCTTGCCTGGCTGATAAGAAGTTTTTGATATAGTTGTAGGTTCTTGCGCCACAGTTAGTATCGGCGAGGCTTTGCAGGATATTTTTATGTAGAACGTTATCGAACGCTCCTTTCAAATCAAGTGCCAGGATGGCCCTTGTCTGTGACTTGGGAGGTGTCTCAAGGAGGTCTTTGTACAAGTACAACAGGGCGTCCTGTGTTGATAGGTGTGGGCGAAAGCAGAATTGAGTGTTAGGTAGGAGGTTGTTATCTTCTAAGTATCTACTAAGTCTCGTGTTGATGACCCTCTCTATGAGTTTCCCCAAACACGAGGTCAGCGATATCAGTCTTAGATTATCCAGTTTAAGGGGTTTGTTCGGCTTCGGAATGAACCGAACCTCGGCTGTCTTCCAGGATATTGGTAACGTTCCTGTAGCCCACTGCTGCTCGTTGAAGCATTCCACCAGCGAGGTGATGGTGTCATCGCTGAGGTTAAATAAGAGCTTCGCTGTTTTCTGATCTGGACCTGGAGCTGCATTTTTTCTCATGGCCGCAATTTCTGCTTTGATTGCTTCTTTCGTGAGTGGGATGTCCAGCTAGAGATTCGGCAGCCCAGAATACTCCGGCTGTTCCACGACTTGGTCCGTGCACAGATACCTGGTCTTGAGCTTTTCCATCAACTCTGTGTCCGTACCCGGGGTGGCGTGTACGATCTTCGTGAGCCTGTCTTTAGTGGCCGACTTGCTGCTGCTGGGGTCGATTAGGACACGTAGGAGCTTCCAAGTCTTTGACACCCCTAGCTTCCCCTGAATACCATCACAGAGCGAATTCCAGTTCTGTCTGGCTAAGGATATGGCATAGGCTTCTGCCTTTTTGTTTATCTCCTCTATTTTTTTTCTTGAGTTTGCGGTTAAGCCGCTGTCTGCGCCATCTCTTTGTCAATGAGTGCCTCGCTTCCCATAAATGTAGAAGGTGCGGATCGACCGCTGGGCAGTCCTCTTTCGTGCAGACCTCTTTTGTAAAGGCTTTCAAAGTGTGCACCTCATCTTTAACCCATTCCTCTAGGTCGGTAATAGGGTTTGCGGGAGATGTCTGGGCCTTTCTCCACCTGTCCCAATTCGTAACTCTTGCGATATCTATTTTGCGCTTGCACGCATTTGTGCTTATCTCCAGAGAGAGTATGAAGTGATCGCTTCCCAGGTGCTGTTCGGTATTCTTCCAAATGGCGCTTTGTATGTTCTTGGTGAACGTCAGGTCAGGACACGTATCTCTACTGACACTATTTCCCAGCCTCGTAGGGTAAGTGGGATCGGTGAGGGCCGATAAACCTTCTTGCGTCACTACTACTTCCAGTTTTCTGCCTTTTGGTGTCGCTGCCGGGTAGCCCCATGAAGGGTGTGGTGCGTTGAAGTCGCCCCCAATCACGCAGGGGGAATGGCCCACTAAGGTCAGAAATTTCTTTATGAGGGAACCCAATTTTGCGTGCCTGTCTTTAGGAGGGCTGTATACATTCAATACCTGCGTGCTTGCCGCTCCTCTTTGGAGAGGAAGAATAGTTATATAGCAGTGCGCAATATCCGGCTCGAAAGGGTCGTGCAATATGGCAGTGTATAATTTTTGCACTAACGTGGCAGTTAACTGGTCGTGCTGGTAAGTGACATAGTCTTGGAGTTTAATAGGTATTAGGTGGGGTTCTTGAATTAGGATAGCTGCCGGTGGGTCAGACTCCTGAGATATAAGTAGATTTAGAGCAGCCTGCTTTCTCCTGTATCCCCGGCAGTTCCACTGCCAGATCTTTACTCTAGGTTTGGCTGGCATGTTGAATCCGTATCGGATGGCTCGTCCACTTGCATTGTACCAGCGAATTTCGACTTATGTCATTTATACGCATGTTCCTTCCGAAGTGCAGAAATTGCCGTCTCCGTGTACCGCCGGTTGTTTGCAATCTGCTCTCGAAATTCTTGGAATTGGGCATTCACGTAAATTGGAAAAGCTTGAAACTCCTCCTTGAAGGACCGCAGTTCTTGGATAATTTGTTGATAGACCTCGCCTAAGGCGGGCTGGGAGCTAGGTACTACCTGCTGTTTTTGGTTTTGAGGAGTCGCCTGAGTTACCGGGGTTATTGCGCTAGTAGTAGCTCGCTTAAGCTCTTGGTTTTGGATTGTTAAAGCACTGACTTGTTTTTTCAAACTTTCTATCTCTTTTTTGAGTGCTGCCAACTCCGTGTTATTCTGAGGGGAGGACGAGGGGAGGGGAGGCCACTCTGCAAAGCTCACCTTCGAATCTGAATGCTGACCCGAAGACGTCTTCTTCGGCGCCCCGGTGGTCTTGATGAGGTTCTCCTTCCCTTGTTCTTTACCCGCCTCCACGTGACTGGCGTTCTGGGTGGAGCCTGTTGCCCGGCGTCTTGAGCTGGAACGGCCGCGGGAGGCGGAACGAGAGCGGGAGACTGATGACGACGCTCCTCTGTGTCGCTGTGCAGGCTGCTTCTTCTGCCTTGGCCTGCTCCTATCTTCTTCATCTTCAAGTTTCGTTGTTGATGCCGCGTTTGATGAATCGGCACTAGCGTTTTTGTTCAGCGGTCTCTGGAATTTCTCCTTGCAGTCTCTTGCATAAGTCTTGTGCGGGCCCTTGCACAGCGCGCAAACGGGTGTGCACTCGTGCGTCTCATCTGGACTCGGCGTTCCACAGGTTTGGCAAGCAGCCCCCTTGGGTTTCGGGCAGACATCTGCTCGGTGACCGGGCGTTCCACAGTTGATACAAGCTGCCCTTGTTTTCCGGTAGATGTAGCAGCGGCGCTCTGACCACCCGTAGTTGACAGTGAAGGGAACCTTCTGCCCGGCGAAGACGATGACTGCCGACGTAGTCTTGCCCAGTCGGCGCGCTCCCAGGATGGTATGGCTGGGTGAGGACACGTCTTGGAAGATAGAGTCATCACTCACTTCAGGCTTGATATTATATATGACACCCCTGCAGACATCATCTGGAAAGGCAACATAGGCGGTGACCGTTATACTCTTGCCGTCGAGGTGCAGACAGTTAAGCTTGGCGAGGCGGAACGCGTCTTCCTCACAGTGAGTACACACCATTATAATGTTCTGCTGGCTAACAACGCGCAGCGTTGGCTTTTCTTGTAGATGGGTGTTGAGGGCTGCTTGGATCCCTAATTCGAGATCGTAGGAGCGTAGAGCCACAGATTGCAGATCCACCGTGGTTTTAGGTCGGATGATGACTTTGTATGGAAAATTCCTGAGACTCGGTAGACGCGGAGGTCTCGGTGCAGGAGGCTCTCGGTGTTCTTTGTTCTCCTGCTCTTTCTTGGGAGGTGTGGATTCAGCTTGCGCCGCTCTGTCGTTGTTGCGCCGGGACCATATGTTCCAGCCATGGCTGTTGTCTTCCTTCGGGAGATCCTGCGGGGGCATCAGCTGCTGCTGGGATGTTGGTACATGAGTGAAGTCCATCTCCGTCGGGTCGTAGCCTCTTAGAGAATTCATCGTGGTCGTGGTAGTCATCAATGAAGCGGGAGCACTCACTGGCGAGCGTTGTTAGACCCGCGTTGCGCGAACGCTATGCCGCGCATCAGCGGGCGCACCGGCGTCTCCGCGGCGGTAAGGCACCCCAACCTCTTGGCCGTTAGGGTTAGCGCTCTTCACGGGGTAGCGAGAAGTCAGACAGCCGAAAATGTGGCACTCACAGGCTCACTGGTGGTATCAGGTGATGTCAGGTGTTGAAGGCAACCCGTGGAGGCTAAATACATGGTGATCCAGTATTCTAATCCGCCGCAATCGAAGATTATCAACGGAGCCCATGAATCGCACGTCCGCTCCCAGTGGTGGACGAACGCGAAGGGGCCAGTATACTGAAAAGGACTGGTTGTTGGAAGGAGACCGTCCTGGAGGCCAGTTGAGCTTTGTGTTAAATGAATTAGTGAGAATTAGTATTATTGTTGGCTTGCCCTCCCCACCTCCGGGCCCCCTCCCCTCCCTCCCCCCCGTCTTCCGTCCTCGTTTTTTTGAGAAAGCTTATGGAAGGATGAGATGTGAAAGAAAGGAGACGTGAAAGAAATGAGGGAGGTAAATTAAAGTTGACTATGTAGTATAATTTATATCTATGTACTTGAGTTATATGATGAGTATGTAGGGAAGCAGTGAGAGGATTTTAATTCGGATTCGTAGTTATCTTTTAGAATTGTTTGATAGAGTGCGTTACTTATTTTCTCTTTTATCCTTCATCTCTCACCTTAGACAGCGCCTTGTTCTTTTGAGCTATGTTTGGGTTGATTGGTGGGACCCCCAGCCTTGAAGTTCGAAATTGAAGTTCTGGTAGGTCCCGGGCGTGGTTACGGCCTCGGCCCGGAAGCCGCTTCATTGAGCGATTGGCCACCCTCGGCTTACTGGTCGTTGATTGTGCGAGCTCACCCGTCTGCTATCCTGCAGTGGGGTAACCAGTGTACGTGGTACAATGAATTGGTCACTGCCCTTGCCGAGCCTAGTTGTGGTGGAGGGACCGGCGGATAGCAGTACTGCACAGCAGGTATAACCTAACTAGTTTAGGCCCTGCCACTCGCGCTGATGCCATACGCTAAGTGAGTGCGCAGCACAGTAGTAGGTAAGTTAATACTGTCTCTGTGCCACTTGCGGGGCCCATCAAGGGTAACCCGCTCTGGTGGTGTGAAAGTTAATGCCTCAGATGGGCGTTGGGCTGGTTTTTCAAGGTCAGGAACCTGATAAAGTAGTGCTGCTTGGCATTGCCCAGATTTTGGTGCTGTAGTTTCGTTGGGCCTGGGGGTCACTTCTTTGCTTCTGCCCAAACGTCCCTGTCATACATCTCCCGTGACCTGTCATTTTTAGGGACGACTAGGAGGTAATTTTGTGGTCTTTATGATACTTTATATTGAGGGGATGGCATAGGGAGAGAGGGGCGGGCGCACGCTGCCGTTCGTCTCTGGTGAGATGATGGGATGCATCGGGGTGAGAGGAATATTTCTTTTATTGTTATCCTCTAAGTGAGTGAGAGAATGAGATAAGAGAGAGGAGGAAAAAAATAATATAAGTGAAAAGAAAGAAAAAGACGACTTTAGGAATAGTACTTGTAGTTGGTGATGACTTAGAATAGAGGGAGGAGGAAATAGAAAACGAGAAAGAGGAAAAGGGGGGACCGGGGGCCGGTGGCATTAAGTTGTCGTTCCATACAAATTGTCTTTGCACCCAAACACATACAAATGGATCAATAATGGGTGTAGAATGGTCATGTTTGAGCTAGCTCGTCGTTTATTTTTTTAATGATTGCTTCGAGTGCCTTGTATGTTTTTTCGTTTTTGATGAGTTCAGGTTTGTGTTGTGTAGTGTCTTTTGGAAATTTGCTTATGATGGGTTGTCTTTCTGTTGTTGTGAGTGGGCAGACTGTAAGATAGTGGTCAATGTTATCTGTCTGAGCTCCGCATTTACACGTGTTGCTGCTTGTAAGGTTAAATCTTTTAAGATAGTGTGGAAAGCGTCCATGTTCTGTGATTGCCTGAGTGGTATAATAATTTGAAGGAAAGTGCGATGGAATTTGTGATGGATTTTTGATCCATCTATATGTGTTTGAATTTTTCCCCTCTTTATGCCAATGTTGTGTCCATTTCTTGCACATGTCTTTGCGAAGGGATGTTTTGATGTATTGTTTTGTTCCAGGTATGTGTAGTGTAGTGGCGTGTTTAGTTGCTTCTTTTGCTGCTTGATCTGCCAGTTCATTACATATTATACCAATGTGAGCTTTTACAAAGTGGAGTGTTATGGTATGGTTTTCTGATGCTTGGTTGTAGAGTGTTTTAATGTTGTTTGTGAGAGGATTTATGTTGCAGGGATTTGTTAGTCCTTTTAGAGTGGATAGGTTGTCTGTCATTATAGCGATTTTGTTTGCAGTCCTGTATATTGCGCTTAACAAGCTTAAAATACCCACCTCTGTAAAAAGTCTTGCGGATCTGTTATGCGATGAAGACAGCAGACTATGCAGTCCCCAACCATGACCAAGAGGAACTAAATCTCCCGCATTTGAACATGCAGTCCTGTTGTAGTGTATTTCCAAGGCTAGATATGCCAAAGCTAAATGTCGAAAGAGCAGCGCGAAGAGAATAGCGCCCGTCCATAATTAGCGCCCCGTGTATTGCTTGCGTGATCTTTCATCCGTGCTTTTTTAGCGCTGTTATTCTCTATTTAGTCTGCTATAGTAGTGGTTTTGACTATCTTTATGATAACGAAAGCAAGAAGGGTCTATGTTCAATGCTGTTTTTCTAATTTCGAATATCGTTATGCCGCATCAAATTATTCAGGAAACATGCGCGCATTAGAACATGTCTCAGCTTCACCCCAGGAAAGCAAGCACAATTTTTGCTCAAATAAATATCGTAAAAGCGCCTCTTTAAAGGGAAGCGTATGCTGCAGCCAATCACACCATAATTTCCTCTGAGTTTTTCAGTCTCATTGTCTATTCTGCCAGCGTCGCGGTGGCTTAAGCGGCGAGCGCGACGCAGTTTCATCATGTTAGATTGTTTTAACTCTGTCGCTGCCGCTTGCCGCTGAGTTCGCTCATACCCTTGAATGTGAACCAGCGATCACAGTTACGCTGCATACGCTTCGGCCTTTTACACGTACTATGTTCAGAAGGGACCAGTCCCGATAGTAATCTAAGGATTGAAAGTAGCATAGTTAAGAACTTTGCAATGAGTGAAGGCATAGTGAGCCCAGCGCAAACCCTTCTGCATACCATATCAAATCTAGGAAAAAGAAACAGTGCATGTTACTCCCCGCATATGTAACAGCTTCTCTGGACAAAAGTGCGCCCGCGCAAGGCAATCCCCTCACACCGTGCTCTGGGAGACAGAGTCAGCCCTGTGGTCGGCTATTTTCCGCTGCTGTGCCAATACCCGCGGTGAAAAGGCGGACGCCACTTCAGAGGCTACCGCCTAGGCATCACAATAAGAGCGATAAGCCCGAATTCGTCTCTGCGATTACGCGGAAGACATGTGTCCAACAGCGAAAAAGCGCTGTGAAGACAAAATAAAATTTTGTGGTGACATTCATGTCCTGCTACATGAAAGCAATTAAATGTGCTTTGAAGTAGACTTTGTGCGGGAAGCTGAACTTTTTTGACATGAAATATTATTTGGTTTATGTTACCAGCTCCATTACTTCACGAGCGATAGAAGGCGAAGAGGCCGCTCGAAGCCTGCATTTATTTGACGAGTAGCTTCGTCCAGGAGCCGCATCTCATGAAATTCGTAAGGTTGTAATTGTCCGGGAAAGGGTAAGGATTTGAGTTGATACTACAGCTTTTCACACCGGGAAATGTCGACGATCAGTTTGCACTATGCCAAATTTTCTTTCACTTATGGTGCCATGGAAATGCGGAAATTTATGCTCTTTCTAAGGCTGCTTAAGTGTGAAATGGTAGTGACGCTTCTGCTTTCCCGATATGTTTAGCAAATAATCGTTGTTCAGAAATTATGTGCACAGTCCTTGCTTACCTGATGAAATTCACTTATGTAGTATGCCACTTGGATAGTTTGATCGTCGGTAGTTTCTTCTGTTTATATGCCTGCTACGTTTTATTTGTCCGGCTTAACATCACAAAGCATCTCAGGCTATGAGAGACGCCGTAGTGGAGGACTCCGGAAATTTCGACCACCTGGGGCTCCTTAACGTGCACTGACGTCGTACAGCACACGGACGCCTTTGCTTTTCGGCTCCATCGAAAAGCGGCCGCCGTGGCCGGGATTCGATCCCGCATCCTTGGAACAGTAGCCGAGCGCCATAACCACTGCGTCACCCCGGCGGGGCATATGCCTGCTTCGATATGCCTGCACCGATGCCGCACACAGCATGTCTCATCTGTTCCGCTAAGATGAACATTTCAATAACTGACATAGTAGACGCAGACAGCGCAATGTTCGCAGCTGAATGATTTCCCCAACAATAAACTACCGATACAAAACGACGACGATCAAGGCTATGGCAGAACGGAATCGGGAAACGGATTACTTTTTGTAGTCGTCCTGAGCACCGTAATCCTCATGAATCGAGAGCAGCGGACAGTGTATCACAACCGTAAGAGTTATTAGAACTTAGCGGGACAAATGAAAACATATGTAATGAAACGTTAGCGGTTGTTTTGAAGAGGAAGTGTAAGAAAGTTGGTTATGTCAGTCTGAAGCTAATCAACTTTCCACACACCTCGCTAAATGTGCATGGTAAATACAGGCATACCTTTGAAAAAGTATCTATCCACCTAATTCTTTTCGTTATCGCGACAGGTTTTCTTGTTGTTTGGCCTGCTGCTCCGCAGGCTCCATTCTCTCTTGAATACTGCCACTCCAATGATACAACATTAAGCTTAAAGACCGCACGCAGCACGATGAGCAAACCACGCGGATCAGACGACGACCAAAATATCTTGTCTACTACCACAAGTTGCGTTCGCGGATGCTGGCTTCATCCGGGTTGGAATAGACATTCGTTTGTGCCGCCATCCACTACAGTTGGCCATCATCTTTCGTCCCCTTGTCATGATGGTTGAGAATCGCTTTCTAATTGCGGATTACCGTGTGTCACCCGCGTTGAAATACCTCTATTAGTAAGGACATTGGGAGCAATGAAAGCATATGAGTCAACAGTATAAGAAAGCGTGATTCGGAGAAACACTCAGCGTATAACGAGCTTGAAGGGGCTATGTACGGCTTCACAGCACATATTTTTAGCGTCGCTTTAAAAGTAGATTGCCTCTTGAAAGACATAGTACAGTTTATCACACATTACGTCAAATTTCTCGCCAAAGTATAAAGACGGGCTAACAATGCAGGCTAACTGTGAAGCGGCGGCATAAAGGCAGAGCATCCACCTCGCATTCAAGATAACCGTGGTCCAAATGCCGGTACCATGTAATTCTCCACAAAAAAAAAATTGCGCGTGCCGATGCAATTGCATAAAAACGGGTTTGGAGTGACACCTGATGCCGGTGAACACCTCCGGAAATGCGCTCCTTCACCAGAACAGGAGCTTGCCGCCCTGGTGCAGAAGTTGGCCACAACCTCCTGTGATTAGTTGTACAAAACACCGGCTCTCAGTAGCGGCTGCAGAGCAACTTACCACGGCGGCGGTCAGACCTGTGACGCAGCGGGGGCAACCAGGAATGTCTGGCTCCGAAGACAGGCCGCCATTAGAAACGTGAACCTGGCAACGTTTAGAGCTACAACCCTAGCTAGTGAGGCTAGTATAGCAGTGCTGTTAGAGTAATGACAGGGTATACAATAAAATATTATAGGGCTTAATGAGGTGAGCAGGCCAAACGAAGCATATACTGTGCTAAGGGCGGGCATGTACTGTGTTATCGATGTTTACCAGAGAGACGAAAACAAGGAGTAGGTTTTCTTATCAATAAGCATATAGCTGGTAATGTAGAATAATTTTATAGTAATAACGAGATGATACACGGAATCGTTATTAAATTAAAAAGGCGGTCTAATATGAAGGCTGTACAAGCATACGCACATACATGTAGTCATGATGACCAGGCAGTAGAACGCTTCTATGAGTATGGGGAATGGGGAAAGCAAAAACACATTATGCTGCACTTCCAAGGTAGATAGAATGCAAGAAATAAATGAGAAAGAGCAGGGGGTGGTTACTGGTTGCGTTTGCAGAATGAAATAACTTGCGAATAATGATTACGTTCTTCAGGACACGGAAGAACCGAAAGTGGAATTGGGGAAGCCCAAACGGGGGACACTAAAAATGAAATTGATTTCATACTGGTTCTAACCCCGGCATTACGAAGCATGTAGAGGTAGTCGGAAATATGCAATGCAGTGACTGCACAGTATTAAGGTATTGAATTTATATGGATTTGAAGAGGGAGCGGAACGTATTCTTGAGGAAAAAGTCCATCAACGAATTAGCGGTATGGGGAACGGTAGAAGAATTCAAGCTCTGGCTGCCGAATAGATACTCAGTGATAACCGAGGAAGCTGAATTTATCTTAGAAGCAATGAATAATAATTTCGGATATATCATTACTGAGTGCGCTGTAGAATTGTTAGAGAGAATACCGGCAAAATACCTAAAGGGACAAAACGTTTGATTAAGAAACGCCAGTTTATGAAAGCCTCCTAAACAACAGACGGGATAGAACAGGCAGATATCAAAGCTAAAGATTGGCGCTAGGTGGCCGACATAAGGAAGTATAATATGGGGAACATTTAGCATGCCCTAAAGACCGGTCATAGACTAACAGCAGTAACAAAATCAGTCATATGCGAAAATACGCACAAACAATCTCTCAACACCATTCATTGAACACAGTGCGTGGAGACATTTCCTACTTTCACGTAAGGTACTTGAGCGAATAAGAACTGCTCGAAGGACTAAAAGACCAGAATGTCACTCAGGTTTATAGAATCAAAATCAGACGAGATAACAAAGAGACACCAACCAAGCACATAGCCCTTACCTTGCATCGAGCACACTGCCCGAAGATGTAGAGGTGGGCTACACAAAGATAAGACTAAAACCATACATACCAAACCCACGTCGCTGTTTTAAGTGTCATAAGTATGGCCATGGCTCGTAGACCTGCCGAGCCCAACTCACCTGCGCAAAGTATGCTTCACACGAGCATCCCGCAGAAAAATGTCAAGTTGAAACACCTCGTTGCATAAACTGTGAGGGCAGCCATGCAGTTTACTCACGCACATGCCCAACCTGAAAACAAGAAAAGGATGTTCTCACATTGAAAATCCAAGAAACCAACTTACAGGGAATCGCGAAGAAGCTTACCTCTTTTCAGAATCCTTCATACTCTGCTGTGACGCAACAGGGGGCAGCATCACAGCCGTTTTTGACACCCGCCCTGGCCACACGTGGTGAGCCTCGGACAGGGCGGTCTACCCCCAAGGTGGATGGAGCTAGTGCTAGTCCACCACCTTAAAAGCAGGCTGCGCGGACCGACAGGTCAGCCGGCCTCAAGGCCTCCCCTGCCATGGCGAGGCCTAACCCAAGTGCTTCGGTGCATTCTGCACAATTGTGCGGAACGTCCGATGACGCACTGGACACGACAAATGATGACCGTCCTGGGCCGTCTACATCAGAGAAGCGGCTGAGCTCTGGAGTGAAGCAGAAAAGAAAACGCCGAATCACCGGGCCAGAAAAACTTAGTCTTTCGAAATTTTCTCATACAAAATGGCAATTTTTTCCAGTGAACCTGAAGAGGGCTTTTAAATAACTATTGTGATATAAAAGACATTCTTGATTCACGCTCACCTGTAGCATTGTGTCTACAGGAAACTAATCTCGGTCCAC
>JAJIZL010017188.1:0-22547 GCA_023969395.1 Amblyomma maculatum
GAATGAATGAATGAATGAATGAATGAATGAATGAATGAATGAATGAAAAACTTTATTTAGTCAAAGGGAATTCTCCCGGCGTGGGTGGGGCCCTGAGTCCAGGACCCCAGTGGCCTTTGCCGTCTTGCGCTCTCTGTGGATCAGGTTGAGCTGGTCATCAGGCGTCGAGCAGGACAGCGCAGCCTCCCATTACTCCGGTTGCCGAGTAGCTTACCAAGTACGGATACGAGCCAAGATCGGAATGGCACCAGCGACTGCGGCTCCGGCCAATGGCTTACGCTCGTGAAATTTAGTTTAGTGATGGTTGTGCTTCTACATGAGAGACGCCGCAGTCGCCCGCCACTGTTTCGGTGGTGGACGACGGCTGTTGTTGCGGCGCGCGTCTTTCCCACCCTCTTCCTTTTCTTTATTCCCTATTTTCCCTTCTGTCTGTACGAGGCAGCGGAGGTGGCTTAGCTACAGAGCCAGTAGCAGGCCCGTGCATTTTCTTTTCCTTCTTCCTACAGCCACAACAACAACAACAAGGGGAGATGCGCAAAGGAGCCATTAACGCGGACGCGTCTTACTCTTAAAGGCGGAGCTTAGGTGACCCTCCTCCCCACCCCCTCGCTTTTTTTATAACTAACTGCATAGAGATAAAAAATGGATTTTTTCATAGAATTTAGGTTACAGGTCTCCACACACAACAAGGTTGCGGGCGTCTTAACACCTCGTATGACGTTCGCTACAAAACTATTCATAATTTAAGTAACCAGCCCCCTACAAAACGACGAAAATTTCAGCCTATTTTGGATGAACACTTTACCCTATTTTCTGTAGGCCCTACAACTTCAAACAGCTTTTTCTCAGCGATTACAAATAGAGCAGCTACAAATTTTTCATTATTGAGTGCTGTTCCTTTCAAAACCAGAGATGAAGTTATCCACACTTGACATTCTCACAACACGATTAACCCATTTCAAGCAGCACGGCTATAAGCCAGTGCATCCACAGACGCTTGCACGCCTTGCCATATAGCAAAGTGCCGACCCTTCAGCGCACAGAAGATGCCATTGGATCGAACCTAGATTGCCGTAGTTTATTTTTTCCTTTTACAGACTAAGACCGGACATAACACTTAGTTCCTTATCGTGAGCCACGTAGTGGCAAAACAAGCGGAGTGAAGAGCGCTCTACCGAATGATTGGTAACCTCCCATCAATTCATTGTTCTCACTCCCTTTATTCTTCGAGCTCTCATTCTCGCTCTGTCAAAAGCGAAAGTGAATACCGATCCCGCGTACGGCAACCATCAATTTCAGCTGTTTATCTGGGGGCGCGCACGCTTCATCGATCACAGCGCCGTTTCCCGAGTTCAGTTGCATCTTTTATTATTCATATTGCAGCAAATTGGTGCGATGCCACCCAGAAAAGGCTCACGCGAAACTTCGTTTGCATTACAGAGGCCCCAGCCTCTATCGCTGGATAGATTTTACTAATGCGAATAGTTGAGGGTTCCCAAGTGGACTGTGTCTTGTCTGTGTCGTGGCGTTTTGTTGAGAGTGAGCTAAAAGTATACGGCCCAAGAGGAATCGCGTCTAAGCACTGTAATACGGCTGCTAGCAGCAATACTGGAATATGAACATAAGCTAGAGGAGAATGAGGGCAAGATTTGTCTTTTTCGAGATTCAGAATGCTAGAGTTGTTTTGTGTCACTTGGCTAAGAACCAAAATCATTGAGCCGCATGCTTTTGACAAAGACTGTATATAGGCAAGCAACGGAGAACAGAGCCAGGGTAAAACTATTCACGTTTAGAGCCTTTTTGTTTTTGTTTTTCCATGTCGCGGCGCTGTTCGCGCTGTGTGGAAGGCAACATCGGATGTGAATGGAATGGAATGGAAAAGAAAACGTTTATTTTCTACAGATTCTATTTTAGTGACCGTTGCTGGTCACTTGAGCGACTTGCTCAATCCTTGGTCAAGGATGCCGCACTTCACTGATGCAATTGTGGCTCGGAGTACGAAAAATATTTGCTCTTCCTCGTCCTCGCTGGCCAGCATGTGCTCCCACTGCGTCACACTCGGGTTTTCTACTTCGGAGTCTAAGTCTGCCTCGGGACAGGTCCATGTGACGTGCTCGAGCGTCGGTGTACCATGACATCATGGTCATTCAATCAATCAATCAATCAATCAATCGATCAATCAATCAATCAATCAATCAATCAAAATTATCTTTATTTGTATGAAACGAAATACATAAAGAATATTTGGACCGATAGCCGCGGGAAAATCGCGTAGGGAAAATCTTGTGTAATTTCTGTAGGTGTGGTTTGTAATCTGCGCCAGTCTACTGCCTCCTCTTGGGTTAGCCTTTTGTGTAGGGTTGGGTAGCGTAGTCTATCTGAGTACGTGGGGATAACAGGGTCAAGGGGGCCCGTGTTGTAGAGTGTTGAGTCCGCTCGGTCGACGTACCATCGAGCTAACTCATCTGCTGCCTCGTTGCCCCTCATCCCATCGTGTCCCGGAACCCATACTATACTGTGTTTAGTGTTCGTTATATGTCTTGTCGTCGTTTGTAGGATACGATTGGCGATTCTGTCAATTCTGCTCCTTGTGTAGTTTCGGCACGTGTGTTTGGAGTCCGTCACTATAGTGAGGTTCTGTCCCGTTGTATCGCCATGAGCTATTGCCAGAGCGATCGCGGCTTCTTCACCTGCCTCTATGCTTAGGTTTACCTCCAGCGTCCGTTACCACGGCGACCGGTCTGCGTTGGTAACGGTACTTTGCTCCGTCCGTGTAGACTACGCTGGGATTGTCGATGAATTTTCTGTTGAGTGCTCGGACTTGAGCGCCGTGGTCGATCGTCGGTCCAGGATGCCGCGCTTCACTGCTGCCATTGTGGCTCGGAGTACGAGAAATCAGATGTGAAGAAAGGCAAGAGGACGTCATTTTCATGGTCCGGAGTTTGATAAGTCACGCACTACGGTACACGTGGTGCAATAATGCTAAAATTACTGGCGTAGAAAGGCACATTTTTAACTCCCTTTTTCGTCCGGACTTGGCTTCAACAATTGCGTCCGAGCTTCAAAGCTCACTTCGATAGAGAGTTCACTTGGCCAACAATAAATATCGTTAACGCCTTTCAAAAAGCGTACGCTGAACATAAAACGGAGCACATTACCAATATTCAATCATAAGTATAACGTTTGGGGGAGATTTTTTCCCATTGTCCTAAATGTTCCCTTTCTGCGCATGTATACTCATGAGATATTTAAAACATATGAGTGTCAAAGTAACAGCACAAATAGTTCCTTTGCGGACCTTGTTCTTATTAATTTTTAGCTACCTGTACAAGGAGTAGCGTTTGGCGTTCCAGTAATCCAGCCGAGCTTGTAAAGAGAGGAAAATAGCGAAAAGGAAGGAGTAGTATGGCTTCCGCCTTCTGTATTGTTCTCCGTTTCCCTCAGCCGAGCGGATGAACATGCCGTTTCTTTCAAGGCTCCTTGCAGCCGGATCTGTTTCGATGTATGCATGTCGTCGAAAGGTAAATCGCGGGCCGCTTATCATGTGTAGCAAACCGTGCTTATTGGCGGGCTTCGTGCAGTATGGTGTCTGAGGGAGCGAGGGCGCCAGAGCCCGATCGAAAAACCCAACAGGAGTTTTTGTAGTAGGGACAAAACACAAAAGAAAGGTTTATTGTAACGACAAACTTTTCGACCTCACAACAAACATGTCTTTGCTTTCTTTCTTATGGCTGCTATGCACATACATACAAAAGAAAGGCACCGCGCTGCGGGGTCTTCGCGGTGGTCATCACCAAACGTGCTTGCGTTCTCCCGCTATGTGCACACGCTTACGTGGTCTATAGTACAAGATCTATTCCCGTGCATTTTTCCTACAAGTTACCGTGTTGACTGCCTACGTATACGAAATAACGTATTCGTGATTTGTAAATGAAAATCAAGGAAGTGTTCCTTTTTAGTCATAACTAATATTAAGTTTTTGTTTTAAAACATTCATGCTTGCTTTTTTATGTGTTGCCAACGTAGAAGGCCTTGCCCGCGGTAGAATAATCATGGAACCTCCTTCTATATAATATACGTCAATAAAACTACTGTGCTTGAATAAATTTAATTCTACTTGAAGCGTCAATATTATGGCGCGAAAGTTCAAGCTACTCGTATACCGATGAGGGCATCACACTCTCAAAAGCACCTTGCGTTCGAACATGATAGCCTTAGTACCTATGTGTCATTGAACCCAACTAAGCCAACTCTCAAAAACTAGCTGAGAACAAGCTTCGCACGGTTATACCAGACATCATTTACTATTGATTTGTCTGTAATTCTATTGCATCCGATGTTGGTAAGTCCGTCTTAAACTATTAAACGTCGAAGTTAATCCTCACTGGCGCACGGCTGTGACATTTCAGAGAACAGAACAAGACCCATCGTTGCTTTGCTTTCGCAAGTTCCCAGGAGTAACCCTTCACCGTTGCTTTCCGTGTCTCGGCGTTCATTGTTCTGCTTGTCCCTTGAGTCACGTGTCGTAACGTTTTACTCGTTGCGGGCCCATTAGCCTGTGCAGCGCCTGCCTGTGATCCTGGCGGAGGACTCTAAAGAAGCGGGCCGTTCATTACTTTCTTTTGATGCCTGCTTAAACCGTTGCTGGGCTCAAACTTGCCGCGCGACTTTACGAGACCCGCTTTGCGAACCGTGACGTCCTCTGCAGCGCTTGGCTGCTCGATAGCTAGGCTCCTGGTTGACGGTGAAGCTTCGCTTGCAGAGATTTTCTTTTTCCTACTTTAACTATCCGTCCGCTTGTCATTGAACCTTCAGTCCTATAGCTCATGCTTAAGATACCTTCTGAAAGAGGATAGTGGTACGTTCCGCTAAAACACATTCTGTTTTTCTTTTATCCGCCACTTCTTTGTCCATCACCTGCAAGCTTGTATAAGGCCGTTATCCTCTCAGCTATTTTTTTAGTAAGCGCACTGTCGAGCGCTTTGTTAATTCTTTGATATTTCTCTCTTCGCAGCCCTGAAGCAAGACCGCAAGCGTCTGAAGGCAGAGAAGTTCGACCTGCTGAACCAGATGAAGCAGCTGTACGGCACCCTGGAAGACAAGGAGAAGGAGCTGCGCGACTTTATCCGCAACTACGAGCAACGCATGCACGACAGTGACCACAGCCTCAAGCAGGTACACGCGTGCACCGAAGCAAAATTACCTGACAAAAGGCAGGAGAACTGGGTGGTTTATTTGTACAGATTGCAAATGACTTTTTAATGTATAGCCAATCACGCGATCTCCATTAAATTCATTATGAAACTTACGACTTTCGCAATGATGTGCGCATGTTTTAAACCCAGAAGCTCAAATTTCTACAATAGCTGACGGATCTCTATGAGGCCTCTGTCTACTTCTTAAGTTGGGACTCGTAATAATTCCAGTACGCGTGCCTAACTTTTGTCTCCCGAAAATAAATCGAGGATGCCTCCCATTACTCACCCAACACAAAAACCGAACACATCACTCGCAAAGTTCGCATTAATACTTCGTTCTCTCGACTAATACTTCGCAAATCTGCATGGTGTAAAGCAGCTCATTGTCACCACTGTCCGGCGATCAAGGAGCGATTCGCAAAGAGTACAGCCATGGACGCCGGGCGCCACTTCGCCATAGTATTGACCTCAGTCCTTCCCTGAGTGTGTCGTGGCCCTGTAGCTACAGTCGCCAAGTTCACTGGTGACCACCGTGTGTGCGCTTCTTCAGCTGGCGCAGGAGCGGGAGGAGTGCGACCGCGAGCGCTGGAACCTGCTGAAGCACGCGCGCGATGAGGCGGAACGCAGCGTGGCACTGCGCGCCCAGCTGGGCATCAAGGAGGCCCAAGTCAAGCAGCTCCAGGAACAACTGCAGCAGGTATGCAAACCATGGGTGATAAACAAGACACTCCGATATAATGCACGTGACTCTGTTCACAGCTCTAAGGATATCGCTTTTGCAACAATCTGAGATTGCCATAGGCAAACCTTATGGACCGTTGATATCAACAGATTACGCACAGCTTTGGAGTCTGGACAAAATACGTCAGGACGCAGTATTTGCTGCCGAACCCCTCAAGCAGGGAAGCTTCCAATAGCTGAGGGAAAAATTGCTTCCACTAATTCGCTGCTTTGAAGATTTAGCGGTGCCGCAGATGATGATACTTGTGCAGAGGGATGTTTGAGGGAAACCACTATGTGGGTTCGTCGCTCACCTATGCGCAACTTTTCGGCATCTACCTTTGGTCTGCACAATCACGGGTGGCTTAGAAAATAATTCGCAGATTGTTTTGTTTGTTCGCGTTAACAAATGAACAAAGGCGCCGTGGACTGCACAGTTGTTTATACCTCTACTATGTATAGGCATGAAAGAGTACTTAAGGGTAGAGTAGGGACCCTCAGTTCGCAAGTCTAGCCAACGTTTCGACAAGTGGGCTTGTCATCTGGGCGTATGTAGTATGTAGGCGTTACATATGACGTTTCATTAGAAATGTGGCGTCTCTCATAGCTTGAGTTGCTTTGGGACGTTAAACACCACTAACCCTCGTTAGTAATGTGGTACAATATGTACAGTATTCATCAAAAGTATACGGCCCAAGGAATTTTGTTCTAAGCCCAGTAACGAGGCTAGTAAAGCAACTCTAGCGTTAGAAAGCTCATAGATGACAAATCTAGGCCTCCTCTAGCTTATATTCATATTCCAGTATTGCTGCCGATATCCGTGTTACAGTGCTCAGAATTGAACCTCTTGGGCCGTATACTTTTGACAAAGACTGTACATGTCCTTCGTCACTTGGTGCCTGTTCGCTCCAAATGCTAAGCCCAGCGCACCCTTATGCAGGTTCAGGAAAAACTGACATACCTGTCAGATGTGGAGAGCCTTCAGGGCGTCGCTGGAAGCAGCAATGGCTTCCAGCAAGGCACTCTGTCTCGAAGAAGCTGCCGCAGTCCCGCTCTTGGAAACGAGCCGCCCGTCGTCACCCTGGCGTACGACTCCAGCCCCAGCCATCACGGTATAGCGGAAGCATATGTAGTCAACGTTCACATGCGCATTTGCTTAAGCATGGGCATCCTTGCGCCAATTGACCCGCATGGACCTTAACTAACTACTGCGCAACTTTGTATAACATCTATGGAAGGGTGTACTAACACTGGCAAAAAGCATTACACCTTAAACTGCTTGTTTGATCAGGCGTGTGCCTTTGAAGCAGCTGTTTGGCTGCGATAATTACGTGCAAATAGAACAAATGCATGGAGGTTTTAGGTTCCGCCACTTATGAGACAAGCCTCCGTGTCAGGCAGGAATCTTTTTGGCGACGCATGTTTATTCTCAAAAATAGGAGTCCGATATGTACGACATGCTCGCTTCTGAAAAAAGTCTTCGGGCCGGTACTGAGGCCTTTTTTCACCGCAGTGACAATCCGTACAAACAAACACCGCTCTATCCTTCCCTTGCTGCCTTCGTTGTGCATTACAACGTTCGTAGGATATAAAATCGCCACGTCAGCTAAGCGCTCCTCTAAATTAGCCGTTCCATAACCGCAGCCGCCGAAAGTGGCATTCAGAGTGCCGATTCCCACAAATTATGCGTTCGAGACGTGGCGACAGCTTCAAACGAAACAGTGCTATAACCTCATAAAAGTGTGGGCTTAGTCTATACCACGAGAAAGTGATGATTGTGAGTACAGGCCGCTGAACTAATATGCACTTAATTGGGACCTCCTTTCCCTTGATAGCTATACGCGATGCGCAAAACGCCGACAACGCCGCCTGTCGCCAAAGCCGCAAAGCGTAGGCGGGCTCGGTCGGGCGTTGTTCATGTCAGCGTCTAGGCGCGCGTTGTGTTTTCGTCTTTGATCGTGGTTTAACAGATATGCCGCTGTCAATCTTTAGCAATGTCCGGAAAGAATTTCTGCGCAGTTGGTTTTTCGAACACACATAAAACATTGCCAGGAACAGGTTTGTTTAAGTTTCAAGCGATGCTTCACAAGAACGACGGCGGCCGTGAATCGCGGCTGTATTACGCAGGAAGCGAACAATTCCACCGAATGACATTTGTTGAGTTTATTGTCGTTTTTTCGACGCGTTGCTACACGACGAAAGCTAATGCCGTTTTTCTAAATTATGGTAACTGCGATGGACATGCAAATGTTGGGGCGCCTTCAATATGTTGCGAAGATGACTGCGCTGTAAACGAAAGCAGCCTTTAAATCGACATTCATATCTTGCATGCCTTGTAACCAGCTTGTTGATTAGGACTACCAATTACGAAGTTAGCGGCAGTGTCGGCGACGTTTGTTTAGGAAAGGGCACGGAAGGTGCGCACGTCTGCGCTCGGCTGCGAAACGCGTAGGAGTTTCGACGTTTTCGCCAGATCGTTCGCTCGGCGTATTAAGGCCCGGCGAAAAATGCACGAGTTTGGCCTCATCAAGAAAGCATATGGCAAATTCATAACGCTTGCCACATCGGATACCGCGAGCTTACCGCAACGACGCCGCCCGCGAAAGCGGCCGACGACGGCGCTCTGGCCGTGTGCTAGGCCCTAGTCGTCGCTATGCCTAAACGCCTAAACGGTTTCGCATAAAAGCCGTAGCTAGAAGCACTTTGGAAGTAGTAAAATATTTTTATTCCTTCATCAAATTAAGCGCTTATTATTCAAAATCAGCAGAGCATGATTTTCTGAAAGTGGCGAAAGAAATTTGCCGTGTCGGCGACTCTGCGCCGACGGACAGCGGCAGCAGGAGCGACCTGTTCCGCCCGCGCTGGGTGCGGTGGCTACAGGTTGGCTGGCAGGAATGGGTGCGTTTTTTTTTTTTCGTTTTTTTTTCCGATGGTATTTGGCATATTTCACAAACATAACTAGCTGCACAATTATAGGAGCACAGTAGTATTTAATGCAGGTGGCACGTTTGTAGTTCACCGAGTCTCTGGTTCGAAATAACACATTTCCTCGTTGATCGCATGCGGATGAGTACCTCAAACTGTATTCGATACCTAATGTCGTTTTCATTGAATGTCATTATACTTTCTCGTGTAGAAGCAAACAAATATCATTTTGAACGAAAGTCATTCGATAGAAAAGGTATTAAATTTGCCGTGTGGCAGGGCTGAGTGATAACTATGTTTTCAGTGTTTTCTGCTTGTCTTTGCCCCTTCCGTGCACACTTCTTGTTTAAACTTGGTTGCCTCCGCTGTAGGGAATATACAATATGAATTATATTTATGAAATGCTTAGCCAGAAAATATTTAGCGTGCATTGACATCGCGCAGCACGCGGTTACATTTTGCCTTTCGCCTCCACTTAAAAGCGGGCGGCGCGGTCGACTTTGGTCCCGATAACTCGATCTTCTCTCAGTACCTTGAGCCGCTGCGGCAGGTTATTGAACAGACATTTTCCAATATGCGTTTTGAAACTTGCCATGCAATTACTTTGAAGACCAGGGCCAGTGTTCCTGTTGGCTGGCAAGATACGAAAACATAACATGTCGCTGCACTTGATATTGGTTCTAGAGCTTGTTATAAAGTGCGCTGTAATTCTGCAGTTGGACGCGAGGGTGATACAAATGAAATGAAGATGATACTACAACAATAAAATAGGATATAAAATTTAAATGTAATATGCTCTTGACTAACCTGCGATGCAGCTTTTCAGATATTGCCTCTGCTGATATCTCACTCCCCCATGAAATTATCTACCCGATCTGCCTTTTTGATGACGGAATAGGTGAAATCTATCCTGTACAGGCAGTGGTAAAGCGCCGGCATGAAAATCTGAACTCTTGCTACAGGAGCCCAATATGCGCTATTTTCTGATGCTCAGAATGCTGGTTGCAAGCTCGTTGGCTTTTGCTGCGGTCGCACCGGTACGAAACCGCTCGCAGTTTCGACGACGCTGCCTAGTTTGCTGTAGCAATTTATTGCATGTAAACGAAGCAAGCGTGCACCATTAAGCAAAGAAAGAATATTGGTTCATAGGTCTAGGAATGAACGAATTAGCGTGGCGTTGTAATGAAAGCGGGGCACTCAAAATGAGCTCCACTTCGTACTTGATGGCAGCTGCAGGAGACACTTGATGCATTATGGAGGTGATGTAGTTTCAGACGGCCGTGATATCGAACAAATGTCCAATATTATAAAGGGCGATCGCCTTGCGCACGCTGACACCGCGGAAGTGCCCGCGAGACGCGCACAAACGGCAGATCGCACGCGCGCACCACGGCCGCGCTTGACGCGTGAGGCCCGTCTCGGGTTCCGACGGCCGCCGCTACGCGGCTTTCAGTGGCGCCCCTATAGGCGCTGCGCATGGCGTATAAGGGGACTAATAATCATCACTGGTACTTTCATAAGAGTGGTCAGGAAAGGACAAAGCCTGACATTCGGTTTGCAAAGCCTGGCATTCGGTTTGTTCACCAGCTATTGCGTTTACTAACGATCAACGCATAAATCTGCCGATCATTGGCGCATAGCCCGAGCATGTGAAGAGAATTGCATTCTGACAAGTGCTTTAAGCTCAATTGTCACACGCTCACAGCACTATGTTATTAACCACTTCAATTCATTGCATACCAAATCACTGGCCCAGCGGACTTGTTTTTCCTATCCAAACAATTAGCTCATTGGGTGGAACGTGTGCCGCAAGTTCCCGCCGCACACTTTTTGCACAAGGTGCGTGCCTCTGATCAGTTTTAGAATTCCCTATCCTCTGCCCCTCTTTCGGTGTGATGCAGCAGCAAGTAGCGGCAGCGGGGCCATGGACAGCCCGAAGAAGTCCCCCGTGTCTGCAGCGTCGGCCTCCTCCGCCCTGCCAGGCCTGTCTCGCTCCGCCGAGGAGATCTACCAGAGCAGCGGCTCGTCGGACAACAGCGCACCCAGGGGCGGCGGCGCGCCCGGCAAACCCAAGAAGCGTCGGGACGGTCGCTCGCCCTGGGGCTCCATCTCCAGGGTGTTCCTCAGGGCGCGCCAAAGGAAAGCGCTCGAGCCGGCGCTCTACGGCAGCACCACTGGTGAGGGCAGCCTGCTGTGCGCACTTTACCTCCAAACGGGACAGTGCGGCTGTGTACTCTGACGCAAAAGTGGTAGAATGAGACTAACCGAAGTTAGTGTTCGCAATTAAAAAAGAAAAATAACGTTGCAAAGCTCGCACCGCCAAAAGCACGTGCTAAAAAATGAGACTGCAGCACTTTTTCATTGAGACAAACGGTTCGTCCATGGGGGACCAACTGCAACTGTTGGTACCTTCACGGTTAGTGATTCGTTCTGCCATCGTCCGCTTCGTGCGGCAGGAGCCCATATGTGGCCCTTTTTTTTAACCGAAGCTGAGGCCTTCTGGTTAAGCATCCGCCTCGCAAACGGAGGTACCAGGTTAGAGTCCTGGCGCCACCGGGTACCCACCGGCTTTTCAGTGGAAGTAAGGTTTCCACCTGTCTGAATATTGACTTCTCTGGGGTGAAACGTTCAGTGAAATGGGTCACCGACCAGGCTGTTGCGCTGATAGGCCAGTCATGACCCTCTTTTCAAACATTTCACCCCAAAGAAGTCGAGCACCAGGCCGGGGGAAATCGTACTCGTTGATAAAACCGGCGAGTCTCCGGCGGCAACAGTGCTCTAATCCTCCAGCTGCTGCAGGCTAATAACCGCGCAAGTAGTCTGTTTGAGTTGCCGTTTCGGTAGTTGCTGCTCACATGCCCCGGAGACTAATTTTGCTTCGTAGTATTGTAATGCGGACTTTGCACAGAAAAGTTAACGGTGGAGCGTGATAGCGTTCCTTGAAATCCGTCGATCGTTAGCGGTAAATGACTGATTTAGAAACAGCTCGTGGGACCATGCAAGGTACGAAGAAACTTTCATATTAGGCAGGGTATGGGCAAGGCATGTAGTGTGAAGAGAGGATAGCCGATGGTCTAAAAGGGTAAGAAATTGGTTTCCAAGGGAAGGAAAGCGCAGCAGGGGGCGGCGAATAGCCAGGTGGGCAAAGAGGTTAAGAAGTTTGCACGGGTCAAGTGAATGCAGCTAGCACAGGAACGGGTTCATTGGAAAAATATGGGAGAGACATTCGCCTCACAGTGAATATAGTCCGGCTGATGATGCTGATGATGATGAGGTCTAATAGGCGTGACAAAACCTCCTTAATGTTATAGCACTTGCAGCTTTCGCACATAAAACTTGCCTTTAGCTATGGCTAAAGCGTTGTCATTTTCCCCTTTCGAAAGGTTTACAACAGCCTTTGTGGCTAGTTTTCATTTTTTAATTTTTAATGCAAAAATGGATACCACTGTTAGAGCACCATATTTCCGCAGACCTGGCTTTTCTCTCGCACTTCAAAGCTCACCTAATTAACATACCTGATCTAAGCTAAATTAGATGCATAACGAATGAGTGGACCAATCTTTCCTGGCATAAACAACCGTTGGGTATGCATTCCGAAAGCAGCTGCACGCAGGGTTTCGTGGGTGCATCTGTGTTTCTCTAGCTTTTTTTCTCCCCAAAATAAATCAACCTCAACAATACCTCAGTCAATGCCCAAATGAATCAAGACGTGATTACCCGCGCTGTCTCGTCTCAGCAGGTCCCGAGTCGTCGCCTCAGCACCAACACCACCATCTGCAGCTCCAGCAGCAGCGGCAGCGGTGCTCGTGGTCTCCGCAGGGTGGCGCTGGTCCTAGCCTGGGCGGAGGACCCCCGCTGCTCACACAGGAAGAAGCAGCCGAGAAGCTCCGCCTGCTAGAGGAGGCCCAGGGCACTCCCATAGAGCGTTGGAAGGCACCCACTGTTCTGGCCTGGCTGGAACTGGCACTGGCCATGCCGCAATACGGGCCCATGTGCGCCGAGAACGTCAAGAGCGGAAAGGTGATGCGTGCTTCTTTCTCGGAGGTGGCCCACATCAACGTGTAGAAAAAGAAAGTGAGCACGGAGCTGTGGGCGGTAATGCAAGAAAAACTATGAGACATGGAGCAATTAGCGCACATATGTAGAGCGGTAGCTGTACTCATCGTACGAATCGAGCATTCTTCCATTACCGATGGAATGACCTCCAGACAATCTCAAGGTCACACCAACATGGATTTGGCACTCACGCGTATGCTTCTCAATATTCAACCTTCAAAATCAAACCACAGAGCGACATTGCTGTTGACCCATTTTGTGCCGGGCATTTGACCTCCAGGCAATCTCAAGATTAGGTTTGGTGCTTATGCATGCTTCTCATGGTCCAAGCCTTCAATGCCAAACTGGAGTAACACCAGTGTGAACTCATGACCTAAATTATGATCTTGACCTTTGACTTTAATTGATGTCACATAAACAAACACTGCTTCAGGTTGGCTAGTGACATCCCCGAGCAACTATCCGCCGATGAGTTGTATGACGTAATGATGTCATATGTGTCAGAAAGTTGGGAAGAGCTGCTAACTCAGGTTGCTCGTTCGGGGTGGGAAATTGGAGAAGAGTCAACCTTCCAGGGCTCCTGGATGCCTAGTCAGGCACGTTTTTACTAGGCCATGCAAGCACGATCGTACGGCTTTGTCAAATCAGGACTACATATCTATACTGGGTGGTAATTGCCAGCGCCCACGCATCGTACGTCACCAACGAACGAAATACGTGTGGCATGATCACGCAGAGCTGTCACTTGTCTTTTGGTTTACACAAGTTGAACTACTGCTATTTTTTTTATTTTGGTGTGATACTGAATGAATAAACAGAAAATAAAATTAAGAAGACGGGAACAATTATATATGACAAATCACTTGTCACATGTATGTTTAGGGCAATTCGTTCCCGCGATTCATATCTTTTAATGTAGGGGGAGGGGGGGGGGGCAGGGGAGGTAAGGGTGGTTAGAATCAGGTTCCAATATTTGAGGCGTCAGCGGTTACCTGGCTGAATAAAAAATAGCTGGGGTTTAGCTTTAGTTAAACCCGGTAGGTTACGTAAGCAAAGCCGACGAAGCTTCTCTTTCTGGTCTTTCCTGTTTTTCTTCTCCTTCTTTCTCTTCTTCCTCTTTTTCCTCTTCTTTTTTTTTCTTCTTCTCTCAAAGTCAAAGGTCAAACGTGGCGACCGGCCGGGTTTAAGCGACGGGCTGAAACCTCGCGTAGTATTGCTTGCGCAATAATAATCAATAATGAAGGGAAAAAAAAAAACAGATTCATCACTACGGGAGCGATGGAATTACAGGTAGCTAAACTACCATTAAATCTTTCTGTTTCGTTGCCCTCTGTCATTTCTTTTGTTTTTCGACTGATATTACTCATTTTCTACGAATTTTAGAGTGCCAGGTGTTAAAACAACCAGCCAAAAGGCGTTGTCAAGCCAGTCACAGACCATTAATACCACCATGTCCTCAGAGAGGAAAAGAAGGACCTGAGAAATATGGTGTGGCATTCATTAAGAACCCTGCTTGTACGCCTTGTGCTTGTCCTTGCGCATATGGTGTCAGCATATGGCACAGCCTGAATAGTAGACAACGTCTTTACGGACGGTTAATCTGGGCACCAGAAACCGGACAAAACGGGTATAGGTTCATCTCACGAGCCGGCTGCCGTTGGGCTAGTCAGCGCGAAAAAACACCAGATCATGTGCATATGTTCCATAAACTCATGAGGTCTTTACAGTGATATATACTATGTAGAATGCGGATACTTTATTAGGGAACGACCAACAACGGCAACAACGGACAAAAGCCTTGTTTTCGAAAAGAAAAGATGGACACAAGCCTTGAAGCATCGTGCTTTGCAGCTAAGCACCTTACGCTGTTATTTCGGTGAAAGCGCACTTTTCACGATTAAAATGTGAAACCGAGAGAGAAAAAAAGAATACATTAAATGTTTCAGTGGCAAGGAATCCTCCTTGTGTGCGAGAGGTGCGCGGATTCGAACCTTTACACTCATGATGAGAATTCGATTGCGTAAGTTCAGCGGGCACAGGCTGTTCACAGGAAACGATGAGCTGCAGTATTCCCTCGACGAAGACGATAAGAAGCAGCTTGTCAAGGAATAAAAAAAAAAAAAAAAACGATATTTACCATGGCTAACAAACGTTACAAAATATATAAAATAAACGTTCCGGCTTTTATAAACCAGTCGCTCCTCAATCAGCAACGAGCCAGGGCCAGCATGGTGATGTTAAGCTGACCTCGAACGCAGTTAATCGGCTAACTATTTCATGGTAGCAGCCAGTTCGTATGCAGGTTAGAGTTAAAAATATTGGCACATATAACCCGTTCAGCGGAGAACTCAGCGACGCTGGCGTCGATGCGAGAAAAAAAAAACCCCGATTGGTAGAAAATGTTTGACGTCACAAATGGTTTGATGCACACGTGGAACGAATGATCTAAGAAGCTATTTAAAGATTCCATAAATTATTAACAGAACCTCGAAAAAAAGGTAAAAATTAAACAAGAAAAGCATGGAACGTTCGTGTCCGCGAAGAGATAAGACGACCCCTGGCACGGAGCTCGCGTGTCTCTCGAATCTAATTCGATCTCCAGAAAGAGGTCAAAAAAGGGGCAAGAACTAACTTCGCGCAAGACTGCAATAATTTGCTGACGTACCTTTATGCTGACAAGTATGGACGGCCTGACACTCTCGTGAGTCGTTACTGGGGTGTTCGTCTACCGCAGCGCCGCGTGTTGTCAATACCACCACTCCGGTGTTGATCCGTCACTTGTGCTAATCTTATTTACTCGCACCTGTAACTTCTTAACACTTTATTTACAATTCATGCTTGACAAACTCTTAAATGTAATCACTGCATGTGTAAAGGGTTCGGCAGGCGTGCACAGACCAGTCTAAGTATTATGGAACCACCCCGAAGAACGATGATTTCCAGAAAGAAATAAGATTGCCTCAAGGACGTCACGAAGGGCAACTCTTCTTAAGGCGGCACTCAAGCGCTCTTTCTTTTTTTTTTTTTTTTTTTTTTTTTTTGCAGTTGAGGCTTGCCATGTTCTCGTTGCATCCGTGTTCTCGCAGGGCCTTTCGTGCCAGTTTGAACGTTCAACCCGTTCCATTTGCGCTTCGCTCCGTTTTGTTTCGCGCTCTCCTGCACCTCCTTTTCAATCTGTTATTATTGAAGATCAATGGCTTTTATATACCTTCCACTATTGCCTTCTGCCGTTCGGGGCACGCAAGCGTGGCTGATCGACTGATCGCAGGGTCGTTTCGCGCTGCCATTGGCCGCGACCGTTGGCAACACAACGTCGTGATCAATCGGCCGTGAAGCCATTTGGGGGCGCAATGCACTCGTCGTCGTCTTCCAGTCTGACGCCCGTCTATCGGCGCTGGCGGAGAGCGTCGCTCCCTTCGCGAATTACATCTTGGAAGGCAGCGGCGCAAGCCGACGCTGTCTTGGGGCTCAGCCAAAGCACCGTCTGTGCTTGTGATGCTGGCGCGAATGTGCTGTCGCTGGAGCGAAAGAACGAGCGATTGTTTCCCGAAAGAGATTGACCTAGAATGGGGTCGCCCCTATAAGGCGTTGGTAAAGCGTTGATCCAAACTCTGCTTTCGACGCTGTGTTTGCGGTTTGATTTGTAGCACTGACTACCGCTGTATTCATGCTGAAGATCGAAGCGTTCTGCCAGCAGGTAAAGCTGCAGTGAGCTGTAATCGGATTGAGTCTCTGAAATGGTTTACACGTAGGGCAGACGCAACCAGGATTTCTTGATTCTGATGCAGTTGGTTGATTAAAACTGAAATTATCGGCTAAAAATGCCAAGAAATAATAGAATGCGTAATGCAATGCAATATAATGCAATACTGCAGGATACGGTATGATACGATGCAATACGATGCTAAATGATACAATACGACACGACACGATACGATGCAATGCGATGCAATGTGATGCATGATGCAAGACGATACGATATGATACATCATAACTTCGTTTTGAGTTACCGGTTAGAAACTGCTACTTGAAACGACCACGAGACAAGAGAATGAGCAAGGAAAAGACAGCCACCATGCCGTCGCTCGGATGCCTACTCTTGCCCGTAGTAGGTCCAGCAGGAAACTACAGTAGGCAGGAAATGGATTGGCGGGTGTCTTGTGTATGTCAATATACTTATCGTCGCTGACAAGGCACGCGGACTTAGCAAACCACGAGCGGGGTTTTTCGCCATTGATCTGTTTCATGAAGCACACCTGCAAATGGTCATTTCACATAGACTGCAGCGTGCACAACGTCACGTGGTTTCAGTGTATTTAGCATGTGTGTAACTTGGAGAGCTCCGTGTTGCTTTTCAAATGAAAAAGGCTTCGCATCTAGCCGCAGTACTTTTTTTTTTTTCGTAAGGCTACAGTGCCTTGAATGCTACAGGCTCGGCCACGCTTGCCTTTTCTTTCAAAATAGGCATGAACAATTTAATGTTCTAGCATACTTTACTGAGCTTCTAGAATACTTCACTAGCTATAGATTGCGTTCCTTTTTTTTTTATTTTCTTTTTGCAGTCAAAATGGCACAACGGGGTATGCTGTCTTGTACAATTTTATGCTTCTTTTACAATATGGATGCAGTAGATGCTACATAAATGGCCAAGAAATGTATATCATCTCGCTCTCAGATTTCTGTGGTTGTGATTTTTTTTTTTGTTTACACATAAGTGACGCTACGGTGGAGCAATTGCCGGCAGAATAAGCAAGCCTAATCCCACCTGTAGCATATATACAGCAACGAAACAACTCAGTCCGGCCTATACGGATGTAAAGCTTCCTACTTCCGTTGAATCTGTGACCTTGATCTAGACACAACATATTTTATCTCCTGACCTTTCAGATTTTGCTGGAGCTGTCTGACGCTGAGCTCGAAGCCGGACTGGGCATCACCAACGTCATGCACAGGCGAAAGCTGCGCCTTGCCATCGAAGAGCACAGGGAACCCTCGATATGGTAGGTGGCAGTGCATACTGCATTACGGAATGCTTATTCGGTGGAACACATTGTTGAAATGCCTAGCATTGCAGGATAAGTAACTTTGACCATAAGAGCTGTTAGCGTGTGAGTTTTCCGAATGCACGCTACCTTCTCTTTTGCAGCCCGTACCCCAAGATGTGCCTAGTGACGCACACGTGGGTGTGCGGCGAGTGGCTGTCCAGCCTGGGCCTGTCCGCGCATGCGGACAGCTTCCGAGCGCAGCTGGTGGACGGCCGCGTTCTCGACACGCTTAGCCGACGCGACCTCGACAAAAGGCTCGGGGTAAGACTGCACTGCTCTACTCCAGTATGCTTCCGTCGCGAGAGCTGGCTGCCGACCTGTTTAAAGATACCGTTGTCACTTTGAGCAAACATGACCGATAAACATACCTCGGTATGACTGCACTTAGTTTACGATAAAAACGATGATGCTGGACAGAGGATCCAAGTGGTTAGCCATAAACTCGTGTATTCCGTTCAGCTACACAAAGTATTTAGTACTTTATGGTTTGAAAATCGCGGTTAGTACAGATAGGGTTCAGAAATGTTCCGACACCGCATTCGACATCTCTTGCATGCCCGGGGCCGTATTCTGCAAAGCCCTTGCCGTTTCATTCCTGTCTCATTCTCACCATTCATATTTGCGATCTGTGACAACATGGCAGAAAACAGTATCATTTGGTAGCTCTGGTTTCGAAGGTGGGGTTACTAATGGCTGGGAGCAAACAAATATGTCGCTAAATGAATCATCGCTAAATACGGCCTTTTACTACATAAATTCTATCTATAGTAAGTAGCACTGTGCCTGTATACTAACTACTGACTGTGGCAATAAGTTAATCAGCTATCCTTCATGGGAACTTCATTGCACAGCTTAAGGAAACAATACATGATGATTTGAATTAATTGGGGAAAACTCAGCTGCGGGCCAAAAAGCGCCAAAAGCACTGCATGCACAGATTTTGGATCTAATGCACATCTGTATTTGTTATTAATCCAGAGCAGGAAATAGCCTAGCTCAACAACTCATCATTTTTCAACACAAGATTCATTCGCGTTCATGGAGTTGGATCAAAAATCATGAAGTAGAAGTGCTATTTGTGATTAAAATGCTGATCTTGTTTTTCTCGCTGGTTATGAGCGCACGAACTTTAATTAAACTGCACGCGCTCGGCAATGAACAGAATAAATCACATGTAAAATGGAAGTTTTCACTGTTCATGTCTCAGCATCGTGAATTCACATTGGTGTCGTTGAAAGTACCGAAGTAAATACTGTTAGTATTTAACATTAACGCAGATCATACGTACCTAAGTACGCCGAAGAAATCTGTGTACAGAGACGGCTACCTCCGCCTGAACCAATGCACGAACAACGGAACGTTTTTGCAGATGACGAACCGGCACGAGCAGACCTCACTGCTTCGTGGCGTGCAGCTTTTGCGCGCCCTGCGCTTCGACCTGCGCGCGCTGGCGCACAGGAGGGCGCACTGCCGACACCTGGACGTGGACCCGCTGGTCTGGACCAACCAGCGGTTCATCCAGTGGGCGCGCTCCATAGATCTAGGGGTGAGTCGGTCCCGATGTTGCCCACGTTGCCCCGATATTTGGTTCATGTACATCCGGTCTTATAAAACTGATTGCCAGAGTGTCTGAAGGAAGCCGACATCGACGAAATAAATATCACCACAGGCATTGATGAAGCACACTATGGGACACTAACTTCTTTATCTAGCAGCGACGTACATGCACTTTTGCTTGGTATTACGGCGCCCAAGCCCGTCTCCTGTACGCGTACCCCGTACCGTCTTCAGATGCCGATGACGACGACTGACTGTGTACTATGTGTGCCCTTGTGAAAACTCAATCCCCCTTCTGTCGTTGCGTAGGAGTACGCCGAAAACCTCCGTGAGAGCGGTGTGCACGGGGCACTGGTGGTGCTGGAGCCGTCGTTCACGGCTGACACCATGGCGCAGGCGTTGGGCATCCCCGTCTCCAAGAACATCATCCGGCGGCACCTGACCACCGAGCTAGAGAACCTCGTGCAGCCGGCCAGGTACATATGCGACACACACCACGCGGAGTCATGAGCACTCTCTCTTTCTCGCCGTGTCGTACACTTGGTGCTGAGTGCGAACGTTCCACCATCCCTGAGGTCCCTGTCCTAAAGCATCATCCCCTCGCAAAGCACGTGTTTCATGATTCTTCTGATTAGGGCGGGTGTGGGTTCGTACACATTTTTGGCACCGCAATACCGGCATGCATACGCAGATAATTTTGGAGCAAGTCTGTCTTAGAACACTGCATGCATACGACTTCAAGCTCGGATCCGCTTTACTAAAACGGCAGCATCAAATGCTTCGTTCTCCATAGATGCGGCGGCAGCGTTGTCGGCGTCGGCTTTGCAAGCGAAAAATAATGGATATGACTGTGGCAGGTTGTAGTCGGCAGGTGGCAAAACTGGGCACTGATTGGTCGGCAGGTTGTGCGACATCACGAGACCCCACGACATGGACGACTTGGCAAGAGCTGTCAAATCGGGTAGCTCCATAAGAATGGACGGGTGAGATGAAAACCTAATACATCGTGATTTCTGGATCCCGAATAAATCAGGCTACTCCTAGGCAATGCAGGCACTTTCTTACGGCTTGGCTAAACGGGCTTTTATATCTCTATTGGGTGGTCTTTCACATAATGCGTAGCTTGCAACTGTATGCTGACGAGTATGTTTGTGATAGTACATGTACAAATTAAAATACTACTGAGTAAGAGAGTAGCAAACGGCATATACGCAAAAGAGGATCGGCAAGGGGAGTGTTTAGGGCTTTCGCGTCGTATACACCCTAAACGCGGAGCTCAAATGTCTCCAAAATTCTTGTTATCATTCTATAGAGCCCAGGCCAATCCCACCAAACCCAAACCTTGTGTGAGGCCAGAAGCGGGTGCATACTCGTTTCCGTTGCAGCTCAAGCAGCGAATTTTTTATCCTGTGCAAGTACAAATGGGCAACAAAGGCGCCTAAATCGCTGCAACGCTTGAAAGAAAAAAGAAATAGGCTAAGTGCACAAGAAAAAATAGAATATGAGTCGTGTCCAACCCTAGGCTTTCTGAACAGTGACCTCGACTGTGTGTAGCCACGAAGATCCGATGCCAATGTTGTCGACGATGTGAGCGAGGAATCATGGCCATGCCTTTAGAAGGTACAGTTGGCAGGTGAGATGGCCCTCCTGGTCGGAGTTCCCTCGAAACGTCCCGTCTCATCCTCCTCAGCGATCTATCCAGAGTCCCTTTCTTTAAAACTAAAATAGTTAACGGCAAGTAGGCGCTCACGAGGTTGTTTACTTGTGAGTTGTTGTTGTTGTTGTGGCTGTAGGCAGAAGGAAAAGAAAATGCACGGGCTTGCTACTGGCTCTGTAGCTGAGCCACCTCCGCTGCCTCGTGCAGATAGAAGAGAATATAGAGAAGAAAGAAAAGGAAGAGGGAAAGAAAGACGCGCGCCGCAACAACAGCCGTCGTCCACCACCAGTGGTGGCGTGTGCAATGACGGCCTACAACAGATAAAAATTCGGTGTCAGGCTAGCCCCCCGCCGCAAGCGGCGGTGACCAACCTATACCAGCCCCATCAGGGGAGAGCAACACTTGTGAGCACGGAGTGCGTGAGACGATGTCGTTATCAGGCATATAGAAACAGTTACAGGCACAGAGAAAAAAAGAAACAAAACTGACAGAAAACGCAAGGCAGGCAAACACACAGTAGAGACCGCGCTCACTGCTGTAGCCCTAACCTCTCTCCTACCCTTTACCGTTCCTCTCTGTCCGTTTCTGAGTCATCTGTTTCTCGTCAGGCAGCGTGCTAAGTGTGTTGTCGAACGCAATAACTTTTGCATGGCCCTTCGCCAAGCCCCTGGGCTCCGCGTGTCGGCTCTGTTTGGCGGCAAGAACAAACGCATTCTTTGTAATGGCACCGGGAAGAGACTTCCACTAGACTTCTTTGCCTGTAAAAAGTATCATATATAAAGTTTTATGAAATGCACGCATGCACTTCTCCAGCACATAATTTTGAATAAGAAATTATGCGTCGTCAATATTTGTGGCGAGAGCTACATTGGCCAGTCTCGCCGTTTCGACATGCCTAATCGAAGAGTGAAAAGAGAAGAACATAGATAACTCAGTAGTTGGTAGAGGTGAACGACGACAGCGAGTTGCTAGGACAGAAGATCCGTTCGAACGTTGTGACGGCGGTGTGCCCCGGAGTTCGACGTAGAGACGACGTCATACCACTAGAAGTCTTCTACACCCGAATGAGAATGGTCAACGACGAGAGTCAAGGGGTGTTCATACGGGAAGTGATTCCCCTATGGCGTAAATAAAGCTGAAGCCATAGAGTAAACTGCTATGAGCGAAAGTCATGTCTTTACTTTGAAGCCGAACCTAAACGTAGCCATGCAGATAACTCTCGCGTAACTCCGGGTTTAACCACAAGATAAACCACCACTAATTTTTACCACAAATAATTTAGCAAAATTTGAATAAAACGTGGAAGATACCTTTGTCTTAAAAGATCTTTTTTAAATGCCCGAATTGATTGGCATCATATTAGCCACTCTCAAGGAAAAAAAAAAAAAA
>JAJIZL010017193.1:0-50984 GCA_023969395.1 Amblyomma maculatum
ACTCGGGAAACCTGCAGTACGAGACGCGTTTTCCAGAAATGTTCCGCGGTCTAGGTACGATGCCAGGGCAGTACACCATCAGGCTACAAGCTGGCGCTATCCCGCATGCCATAAGCGCTCCACGCAGGGTACCAATTCCCCTGAGGGAGTCCCTGAAGCGCGAAATAGATAAAATGGAGCGTTTAGGCATAATCAGGAAAGTGGATGGGCCCACCGAATGGTGCGCCGGAATAGTTCCGGTAGTGAAGCCCTCAGGAGACCTGAGAGTTTGCGTAGACCTCACTAAATTGAACAAATGCGTAGTTCGAGAGCGATTTACGTTACCAACTGTGGATCAAGCTCTAGGGTCACTGTCGGGAGCGAAATGGTTTTCAAAGCTCGATGCCAACTCAGGCTTCCACCAGGTGCGACTTAGTAAAGACTCGGAAGAGCTAACCACGTTCTTAACACCCTTCGGTAGATACTGTTTCACGCGACTACCCTTTGGAATTACCTCCGCTCCGGAGTACTTCCAAAAGAGAATGTCTGAGATACTAGGTGGCCTGCCGGGGGTCGTTAATTTCATGGACGATGTCCTAGTGTTTGGCGAAAGCAAAGCTCAACACGATGAGCGTTTAAATAACGTGATCACACGCCTAGCAAGGGCAAATGTGACATTAAACAAAAAGAAATGCTTATTCGGGGTTAGGCAAGTGCGTTTTTTGGGTCACATTTTGAATGAGGAAGGTATTCATCCTGATCCAGCGAAGGTCAGTGCTATAAAAGATTTGAGAGCACCCAGAAACGTTACTGAGCTTAGAAGCATTTTGGGCATGGCGAATCATTTGGGCCGCTTCCTGCCACATTTAGCCCAAGTGACTGCTCCCATGCGTGTTCTTTTGCACAAGGATAGGGACTGGGTCTGGGACAGCAATCAGGAAAAAGCGTTCCAAGAACTCAAAGAGCTCATTTGTTCAGCGCAATGCATGGCTTTGTACGACGCTTCGCTACAAACCACTCTTTCAGCTGACGCATCGTCTTTTGGTCTGGGAGTTTATTCTATTCTATCGATTTCTAACTCCTGCCAGTCTTCTTCCTATTGGATGGTAACGTAAAGAGCCAAGAATTATCAACATTTCAAAACACAGGATGAGTTTATTTTTAGATGGGGGACCAAGTTGAATATATGGGGACTGTTTGCACATTCGGCAAGCATTGTTTTTCAACGACGGAGAGATGCTTCGTCACAGTTTTTAAAAAAATTTACAATTTTCAAAACACCTAGGAATCGAGACGTTTTCTTTATATTAACGGCGTGTTTGTGTAAGTTTCGATTTCGGGAGATAAAAAAAAGCCTACAGCGCTTGCAGCGAAACATACACATTGAAAATTTGGGTCCGCCAAGCGGTCGTGGCGACCTCATTTTCTTGGACCGTACCTGTGCTGTAATAGGCAGCCGCGCGCTATAATAATCCCAATTTATTCTTTTTGCCTTGTAATAAAGCAGCTAATGCCAGACAATTGCGTATAAATTCGTAAAGCGAGTGACCATTAGTTCGTACCTGAATAGTTTCCTGGAGAGCCCTCAGCAGATGTCCATTCAAGGAACACTGTGTCCGATTTGTTCTTCATTTCGATAACGATCCGGTAGCGTCCCTTACCACGAAACTTGATGAACTGCCCCGTGTAGATGCCGTCGTTGGCGTAGGCGTCTTCGCCTACAAATGTTAATACAGCTTTATTAAAACGCGCTGAAGCCCACAGCAGTCACATTATGTGCATAAGTTTGTTTATTGCTCAGGATTATTGGGTAATTAACCTTGCGTTGCAGGACATGGGGTTCAGCAATCTTCCTGAAGCTCACTGCCCAGTATAATTATACTTTCAGCCGATTATTCACGACACCACTGTGACAATAAACCAGTTGTATTATTTCCAACAAAATTTATGGCTCAAGTAGCTACTGATTTATAAATTACTCGTATGTTTATTGATGGCTTTTGCTATTTTTTAAAGTAAAAAATTACTTGACATGTCAGAAAAAATGTTGAAATTCCGACAAGTGCTTCTTTAGAAATCATAGGATTTAAAGAAAGATCATTATCTATTAATATTTGCATAATTTAGTGGGTTGGAACACTCACATAACTTAAGGAGAAGACGGAAGAAACCCAACATTATGGGCCATACAGTGTTTTCTCATTTTCTACCAACATCAAACCCCTAGGATAGATAACCTTCATGCTAAACTCGGTAAATATTATTACACCCATGACTGCAGTGTCTAGCAGTTGCGCTCCTTTTTTGATAGTTTCTGATTCCTATTCCTTGTTAATTCAGTTGTTCCGCGAGTGATATTTGTACTGTATTCCATATCGATTATCTTGGTTCTGTTAATCCGAAAGCACTCCTGCAATCATCAGAGTCGACAAACTATCTTGCCTGTGCCTGACTCATGATTGGCCCGCCAGACTATGAGGTTAACGTCCACGTGTTTTGGCGTGGCTCATTCAAACAGTTCTCTGACATGTTATCATCTGTCCAGCAGCGTCAATCCCCGGATGTTTGTGCGAGAGTGCTACTATGTGATCATATCCGACCAAGGCTCGTGTGGCCTGCCTAAACTCTACATAGATTTAGGGCTAAAACAAAAGTGGCTTCAGTCCACTCTGTGGAGGTGGTTGGGCAGCGAAGCTCTAAAATGGCAACCAATAATCCATTGTGACGTCCCTTCAAAGTTCACGCACATGGCTCTACAAATTCTGGCGTCTTTACTTTCCGTGGTCTACCCATGATAGCCTGGAACGAACTGAAAAAGGTGCTAGATCGGTCTCTCTGTTATATATGCAAGCGTGGTGACGTCACTACGTGATTTCTATTCTGTTGGGTACTGTTCCGCTCGGAGTAGCATAATCAAATGTAATCTTTACTGGGAAACATACGCCGTGAGAAAGAACATGCTTTTCATTGTTTTCAGGCGCCTTTATCATATGTTACGCGTTTTGCTCTTCACACGAGGGCTTCTATGACGTCAGCTTATTTCGAAGAACAAGAATGTTCCTTCGGTACAGCCTTTGTCAAAAAGGGTAGAGCCCAAGGAGTCTTCTTCTGAACCATGTAGTGGCGCTGATTTAGCATTAGTGAAAGTTCAATTGCAGAAGGTAAGACAAAAAATCTTCTAACCATCAAGAAATTCGGAACACTGGAAATGCTTAATAATCCGCACGAAGTGACGGAGAAGCAGACCTCGTGAGCTCTACACTTTTGGCAAAGACTGTACTTCTCAGCCTGGAATCTGTGATCCTGCAGCCTGAAAAAGAAATTAAAAAGCCGCAACAGCGGGAAATGTTAGGTGGATGATAAGGCAGCACCTAAAGCAGCTTCGATGCTGAGATGTCTTTTTTGAAAGGGGACATGCATTCCAAAGGGTCGTGATAAAGAATAAAGCTGCAGGTTGAAAGTTCTCAAAAACGTTTCACAAGGAGGGGAGAAACAAAAAAAAACAGGATTGTAACAGATAAAGTTAACCACACCTGTTAGGTCCTGGAGAAAAGGGCTCAAGAGCCAACCAAAGTAGGAAGGGATAACAACGAAACATGCTTGGAAAAACACGCTCAGCTTATGCTAGTGCAGAGAGGGTAGAGTGTACAGGTGCCGTGAACTAACTAGTGTACGCTATGTGGGATTGTCTCCCCACTGTGTAGCCATCTTCTTTCTCTCCTGTTACCCTGGATCATCATTCGTAGCTTATACGAAATGCGTGGTTATACCATGTGGACCGCACTGCATGAGAACTGCAACATATAGTCGCTCTGTCGACCGTCGTCATATCCATCAACTCTCATCTCTCCGCGAACACTTTCTCGCGTTGTACATGGTTTATTATCTTAAAAGCCTACAATGATTTGCTCGCTTATATTGAAACGTCTGTAAAATGTTCCAGTTTCGGTCTGATAAAAAACAAAATTCTGATACGCGGGACAACGGCAAATTGCTCGGCTTCATATTTTAGGCGAAGGCTGTAATCAAGACCTTCGAAGACTACTGGTAACAGTTTCATCAATTCGTGTTTCTTGGCCTCACTGTTCACAAAACACAGTGCGCAGTGCTTCTACTGCCAGGGGGTCTCAGTAGAACTACATATAATTTCTTCATTGCCTGTTTTTTTTTTTTTTCACATTCTGTTTTATCATGGCTTCCGGTAAAAATGTCTCCGAAAAAAAAAAAAAAATGTCCCCCGAGTAAATATCCCCGGAAAACGTGGCCCCGGAAGAAACGTCCTCTAAAGAAAGTCCCTATTTGCGAAGTAGGAAAAAATGTCCCCAAAGAGGGACTGTGTGTCCCATGACGAGCTGCAATGATGTATACTACAGCGCTTCCACCTGTTGGCTTGGAATTGACCGAACATTGAGCTGGTGAGGGGGCGTTCGTCAAAAAAAAAAAACCACAAAACAGATCGCAGTGACAACACAGTGACACAGCGCCTCGTCTTCGCCTTATTTGCGGGGACAATGCGAGCTGACTACCGATTTTATTGGACCGGAATCTTGGAGAGATGCGTTAATGTGACAATGGTAAATGACCGGTAATTAAGCCTCGGTCTGTCTTCTCCAATACTGCATCTCCATCACCCCCAGAAAGGCACAGAATTCTACACCATCATCAGAAGAAGGGTAAAGTGTCATCATCGGAAGGACTTTAAGGTAGTTCTAGAGAAGTAATTCTAATTTGGGCGGCTCCCTAAGACTACCACATTGCGAGGCGCTTGTACTTTTACTAGCGGGTATTATTACCGAGCTAATTAGACCTGCCTTATGACTTCCGAACGAGCTACAGAGTTAGGATCCATGCAAGGTATGAAGAGTCAGATGGCGCTTTCACTGTGATTTTTCGAAGTGCATGTAAACACGTGAGGTGCCCAGAGGGCCGAGGTCCCAAATGATGATTATATTTTGTCAAAGCCAATCAAAATAATTGGATAAAAATGTGCATTTGTTGCGACATGAATTCCGGAAGGATTTATTCTTTGATCGAATTTTCGCCTTGGGCATGTGTTTTCCTATTGGCCGCTTTTTCAGGGTCTTTTTCTTCTGGGGACGTTTTTTCAGGGGCCGCAACTTCCGGGGACCTTTTTTCCTGGGCCCGCTCTATCGTACGTGTAATGTACCGAACTTATTGAAGGGAGGCACCGCTCTTTTTTGTTCTTTAGAGCAACTAAATCTCTAACGCCGGGGACGCTTTCGGTTCTTTCGACATTGTCATGCCTCGTGTTTTTGAATCTGTGATATGAATGAACCATTTTAGCAACTTTTGTTACAAAAAAAAAAAAGACCTTTCACTGGAACCTACCAAGGCCGGTGTCGTGGAGGGGGAACTCCAGAGTGTCGTTGCCGAAAGAGGCGAGGCCTCTAGCTGCAGCCTCTACCACGGGACACAGCCCTTTTGTGAGTGATGCCATGATCAGCGCAGCTTTCGGATTCTTCACGTACAGCGGGACGCGAACCCGCAGCACCAAGGGCTCGTTTGCGCAGGGGCCACCGCCACTGCGAACGTTCAGGAGGCCCCCGCCGGGTGGCGCGTGAGCGGACACTGCCTGCAAAGAAGGGGCCGCAAATGGGCTTTAACGCACGATGCAGATTTAAATTGTCTCATTGAAACAAGCACGCGGCGCAACGGTTTTACCTAACACCCTTTACCTAAGCGTTTTACCCGTGAAAAGAGAAACATAAGGACAGGACAAATTCTACATCCATTGAAAACCTGGCGGGTACTCGGCTGCATGGGGATCAAATCCAGTACATTACGAGTGTGGAGCGGATCCTCTAACTGCCGCTTCGCTGAAACCAGTAGGTTGTGGCGGTAGGCGCATATAAGATTATAGACAGACCTAACACGTGAATTGGATATTTGATGAACAAGCTTTGCTCAGTTAAAAGCGCTTTAGAATTTTTTGAGTACAAGAAACGTTTACTGAATGGCACAAGAATTGTGTTGCACATTCAAATGCAAACTTTGAACATTAGTGAACTGTGTGTGTCGTCATGGGGGATAACGGAACGCCGTAGTATAAGCGAATCATAGCTCACATAAGCACTCTGCAGAATTGATAAAAAAAAAAACCTATACGCGCGGTTTACAAAACAGTGCATTACAAGAAAAAGAATAAATTGAACTAAACAGAACCTGCAAAAACACTTTGACTTCTGCAGATTTTTGTGAACGCTATTTTCATGATCATCTAGCCCTGGGCAATCACGAATACGCGGATCAAAGGATTGGAAGCAACTAAATATGACCGTTTATACCGAGGCGTGCATAATCTGTAACTTTGTTTACAATAATGAACGCTTCGATATAAATGATTATACTCGCATGCTTCCAATCCTTTTATTCGCGCATGTAAGATTGCCCTAAGGATTAATGGCAGTATTCTAAATGAAACAAAAGAAATGTCATGTTCCAACAACTATATGATCACGGAAACAACATTCACGAAAATCTTCAGAAGCCATAGTACTCTTACATCTTCTTCTGTTTAGTGTTTTTTGCTGAAGAATGAAATAGCCCCACAGAACGCCCTGTGAGCTTTATCAGTGTGTTACCAATGGACGAGTTTTGTTTCATGAAAAATAATTTCGTCCCTTTTACAACGCTTGTACGTAACAAGGACACCGGACCGGATGCTTTGGTTACAGCATTAATCTCCTCTTGCGCACTGCACCTCTTAAGATACCTGCTATAGATTCTCACTAAGTCGTTACCGAATGAATCATTAGCTGAGGACTACCAAATTTCAATTGCAAATGTTCAGGACGCAGAACTATAGCTTGAAATATTCGACCAGTGTTATATGTAGAGTTTTAGAGCATGTGCGTTTAAAAGAACCAGCAATCATAATTAAATTACCCACAGCGTGTTTTTCGTATCGCCTACTCGTGTTACATCAAAGGCTACTCTAAGGCTAGACTATGCTTTTGGTCACTATATTGTCGGATTTGTTTCGAGTCCAGTGCCGCTCGGAAAAAGAGACACGGCATGGCCAACTGAACACACCACTGGCGCTGCCGATTTCGATGCAGTGGGCCAGAACACCGTGTCAAGCACCGAAGCCAAATATTTAGCCATAAAAGATCAATATACTGCATAGTTCCGCGCCAGATTTCACTTACGTATCAGCATCAGTCCTGTCGCAAACAGCATCAGGACTGGATGTGCACGAGGCAGAGAAGAAAGGAAGAAGAAACGGATGGTCAGACATTGGAGCTGAAATTTCACAGTCGGTCATCAAGAGCAGTTTAAGAAAACAAATTTCGTATGGGAGAACTTGAACCAAAGAAATCAAGTCAAGTAATGGGAGAGTAGTGCGTTTCTCGGGGACAGGTACGATGAGGTGAGGTAGAATGACATGACGCTGCGCAGCAACAGATCACCAATGGGCTATGCGAGGTAGTGGAAATTAGGCAATAGCCGAAAGGGTGACTTAAGGTGTAAACTGCAGTTTCAGGGAAGAGGCGGAAAACTTGGTTAGGCGAAGCGAGGTAACCTGGCGAGATTTCCAGAGCAGAGTGGCAGGTCCAATTGAAGAACGCCGGTAGAGCAATGAATAACAACAGAGAATGGCAACCCGCCTAGATTACATGCCAGGTAGTATTATGACACTGTCACTGAACAGTCTAAATGGGGAAGATATTGCTAATGTCGGCACGTTTCTGAGGCGAAGTCGAAATGAGATGATAATGGACTGTGGAACCGACACCAATAAAGGTAAATTTCAGGGAGACCACCTACGACGACATCGACGAGGTTTAATTTGGGAGCAAGATTCAGCAGAGGATTTCTGTGCAGGACACAAATGCAGCATCCCCTACAGAGGCTGTATTGTCTAGTTTTTCGAGTAAGCGGTGGGATAATGTACAGATCATCGGCGGTAAGAACTAGGAATGCGGGATTGGCGAACTTGCACAGATGGCAGTGGACGGACGCACAAGAAATAGGAAGGGGCGCGATGAGGAGCATGTCAGTATAGTAGGGTGAGAATGACGCAGAACGTAGCCGCTGCGGTGGTCAACATAGCAGTGAGAACTGACCGGCGACGACACACCTCTGTGACAATAAAGGAGCGATGGCCAACAGGCGAGCGCATGAACCAGATTGGGCGATTATCGAATGCAGGCCATTCAACAGGGTCGCAGCACCTTTACCGTGGAGAGACGCCGGTGTTGGAAGCATCGACAGTGATGAAAGCAGAAGCTAGAATGGCACTTATAGGTAATGTCCAAGGTAAGGCGACAAGGTATTCACATGATCACAAGCGCTTGGTATATATATCAGAGACTATATTATTCCCTGCTGCTTCGCGCTTTCTTTGTGCTTAAGAGAAAGTCCTAAAAATCATCAGAATAAGTACGGCCGCTTGCCGTTTATTTAACTAAAGCCAATAAACTATTCTGAAATCAGAAGAAAAATTCAGATTAAAAAAATACTCCGTATTTTAGTAACAACATGATATTACAGGATCACAGTAAGGCTCTCCAAACTGGCCTCCTTGCTGCGTTTGAAAGCATTTTTTTCCCTCTGGAAACGCTAGCGCGATCTTACCGTCTTGGAGCTGGAATTAGACAACAATGGTGTGGAAACAGTATCGGCGCCGTCTAGAAACGCCTCGCTGAGTTCCCGCATTCCATCTCCTTCAGCAACACCACTATCACGAACGGCGAAGGCTCGACCTCCCGTCTCTGTGGCGAAGCGTTCGATTTCCGGCGCAGTGCCGAGTCCTACCGCCACGGTGTTTACGAAGACACCGGCTTTGTGCAGAGCCTCCGTTAGGGAACGGTCCTCAGCCGTCGGAAAAGACGAGTTTCCGCCCTGGTTGTCGCTCAGCAGAACCACCAAGCTTCCTACGGCACTGCGGTCGTGCGCAGCGGTCAGGATCTGCATAAAGCAACCAAGTGCATTTTGCCTTCACTGTCCATAGTTCTCAGAAAGAAGGAAAGGTTTCATCTAGCCAGTGGCTTGGTATCGTGTTTAAGCAAATAAACACTCGTTGAATATAGCATCGAAGATTATTCCAAGAACGACTATTTTAGACGGACGGTAATAGGGAGCATGCAGTAAGGAGACGAAAAACCATAGCAAAAGCGCGAATTTCATGCTAAATTTTTCTACTCTTCAGTGATCCGGGGCAACAGACAAGGAGACAAAATAGCGATCTCCCGTATTCTCGGTTTTAGCAAACAGTCTTCGGTACAACGCCATCTAATAGCCCAGGCTGCATAAAGGTACCGCTCCTATAACCGAAATTCGCCTTCTACGCGTCTACTAGATTTTTCAACAGCAATATCGACTCTAAGGCATCAAGAATGCAATTTGTAAGGACAGTGATTCGTAGCCGATAGTAAGCAATTTCTATTATTTCGTGTTAAAATCTCACAAAAAATATTTCGCAAAAAAAAGGAAAGTATTAAATAATAAACAATGCTTACACACCGCGCACGAAACGAAACAGACCAATGCCACTATTATTAAATGCGCTTTCATCCATTCGCATAAAATTCTTATTACTACCGTCCAGAAGCCATGGAAGTGTAGCGTTCAGAGAACGGAGTCATTTTTTAAAATTTCCTTGTGCCTTGTTTCAACCGTTCTTTCACACACCGAAGTAGTAAGGTATCAGCAAGGAAACGTTTATACCTAAGGAAGAGCAAGGACGAAGACATCCATTTCGACTAACTCCGTCATGAAGGATTAGACTGGCGGCAAAAACAAACATATTAAAGATTAATAGGCCACCAGTGGCCTATCGACAATAGGCTACCATAGAGCACGTACGTACGCTACAATCACTTACAGTCCTTGATAGTTAAGGAATAACCAATGATGTGGACCATATTTAAATCCCCTACGAAGCGACCATGGCACAGTAAGAATTGTTCGACAAAGAGAGATGCCGCAGTAATCAACACATCGATTCAATACGACCTTAATCTGCCTATAGAGAGAAGGTTCTCGCACTTCTCGACCAGCCTGATCAGTAAACAAGCCACATGAAGGTCACGAGTACGGAACGCAAATGTTGGTGGGTTAGCTGTGATGTGACAGCAAAGAAAAGTCTAGAGGTTGATTAGGCTATAACCTAGTAAAACCCGCAGAAACTCTCGGCCTGGGTATTTAACTTTGCTAGAAGCGAGCTACATGCGACATACCTGTTTTTTTTTTTTTTTTTGTCATCATTGACGGAGGCGCGCTTCTTCGGAGGACCGTTATATATGTCGCCCAAGTTTCGACCGCGCCGAACAAATGTGCTTGCATGGCTATGAGCAAATTGTCTAAATCATTTTAACGTCTAGCACCATGTGACTCTCTTAACAGCACTGGTAGCCACAAACGTTAATCCAGGTTTACTGGGCTTGCAAATATACTCAGTATGTACGAACATTTTGGTGGTTAACTATCCGCAGTGACCTTCTCAACAGGCTTTGGTGAAATACTCACCCGTAGAGCCAGTCGCAGGCCGCATGTTGTACACGTGGCTCCCTTGGCGGGCAGTTCACGTGTAAGGTTGACGAGCCCGGACCGCGTGGCTTCGCTCAGCGTGATGGGAGTGCTGTGGAGGGCGCTGCCGTTCACAAAATAGACGAGCGTAACTATGTGACCACCGGGAAGTCTATCGGCCAAGGTGGAGGCGACGGCCTTCCTCAGACCGCCCCCGGAATCCTGCAAAGTAGTTTTTGCAATCAGATGCTGTACCTGATCTCTTTAGACAAAAGTGTTTTCACCCAATCTGCTGCAGACAATGCGCAGAGGCAGAGTTGCATAAAGGTGCCTCTCCTTGAAGGCACCCCACAAACATATTCCTCAAAGAGCAACTTCACGGGTCGCAGTGCTCACATTCATATATAGTTGCCAAAAATGGGATGCGCTGCCTGTGTGGTTCATAATGAGAATGGGCAAAGAAAAACTACTGCCCTGAAGCCCGTATTAGTGGAGAGTAAAGGTGCCAAGGCGTACCCACCATCGAAAAGCAATGCCCCTGCGCATGAAAGCCTAACTGCATAAATGTTAAGGCAGTGTAGAGCGTTTTGCTGAACTGAATGTCACGTTTGTAATCATAACCGTAGCAACCACACTTCTGTTGATGCGAAACGCAAGACACTTATGCATTGCTTGGTGTAGGCGTCCGTGAAAAAAATCTAAGGTGGTTGCAATTGTTCAGCAGCCCTTCACTACGTCCTCCCTCATCGGTCATATGCCTCCTTGGGAATTTAAACATTATATGTTACACATAGTACCGTAAAGCGTTCAGCCCGTGTGCCGGCTAGCTTTCACTTCCTGCGTTCCACAATAACCACCGCGTTAATGCTCAAAGCGTGTGCAGATTTTAGCTCGCCAAGCAGACTAAATTTTGTTGATTTTGCAGTGGGTGGGAATTCCTTACAGACTGCATTTTTACCATATAGCCGACACGGAATGTGTAGGTTTTAGTTTGACGCTATAAAAATAATAAACGCAATCTACTCTACATGGAAGCTTAAACCCATCCTAACTTTCTCATCCCTATCACCAATTAAGGGAACAACACTAGCTGGGGTTTAGCTTGTATTTAAACCTGGAGTTACGCGAGAGCCATCTGCATGGCTAAGCTTAGGTTCGGCATGAAACTAAAGACATGGCTTCTGCACATAGTAGTTTACTCTATGGTTTCAGCTTTATTTATGCAATAGGGGCACTTTTGACCACTAAAAAGGATTTCCTGTAGGTGTGTTGAGTGTTTTTCAAATTTCCCTTCTCGTTATAATTCTTCATGTACAAGATGTTGTACACTTATAGGGAACACAAATTCGCTGTCGCTCTCATTGTAGCACCGATACGTTTCACGTAGCTACTTGTGGGAACGAAATGGTACAGCAAACAGGAAATGTGGCTCTTTGCACCTACTTCCCTTTTCGTTCAACATGCCGCATCACCGGAAGTAGTGCATTCAGTGAAACGCAGACATCTTCTTCTGTCATGTTTTCTTTCAAGAGCGAATGAAGTGGCTCTTTCCTCCTTGGCAGTTACACGCCGACGATTCTCTGCTCGCTCAAGTATTGTAAGTACGGCAGAACAAAGCTCGGAAATAATTGTGATAAATGTAGACTAGCCTAAATAACAAGCCCCCCCCCCCCCCCCCCCCCCCCCTGCATCTTTAAACTAGTGTCTTACAGGCGGGTTGATTCAAAAGTCAGAGAAGCACAATATACCGCACGGGAATAACAAAACGAACCTTCTCTGAAGGAGTGACATCAAAGATGATAATCAGTTGTCTTTCCTTCTTGGGGTCTTGTTGTATTTCTTGAAAACTTGTATGTACCTTATCGCTATCTTTCCGCTCCCGAAGCCTGTAAAGAAGCAGAAAACAAAGTTAATCACTGCCATACTGCAGTCTAGGTCGATACAGCATAAAAACCTTTATATGCTTGCGTTCGCCATGAGAAGTCCTTTATTTTTAGGGAATCAGAAGAACCGGTAGAGCAACCAGCGAGAAGCTCTATGAGCTTTCGGCAGTTCGATGTTTGTATAGGACCATTTGCGTTTCCTCATAAGCTGCAAAACTCTACATCCGCAGTAGTATGTAATACTGTAGTGACTCTCTGCAAGCTATTAAACAATTTAATGAAGTGTAATAATTTTTTTGCATATTTCACAGCATATTTATTGTATTCCTTTGCGTACGAGTCTCATACAATAGGTGCATGTTCAAAATCCGATGACTATAATGTCTGTTGAATAATCTCTTAACATCTTGCGCAGAGCAGAGTACAGACCTCTATAGATATCCATGCTTTTCAAGTTCCCTTTTCTAATCCTGATATGCGGTCGTTCCCCCATAAATCAGATATGAACGTTAATTCCAAGTACTCATGGCGCCTTGCTGTGGACCAAAAATTGCCATTAATAGAACATGAAAAACCTTAATGGCTGCTGTGTCCTTCTGGAGGTCAATGACACTGTTTTTTTACTTCAATCTTCTGCCATGTTTAGTACAAATTCTGAATTCTACAATAAGCAACCATTCAAAAGAAGGTGGGTGCTAGAACTTCGCATTTCGTGATATAAAAGGCGCTCATCAGAAAGCAGCTGGATCTGAAAGAATTTGGGTGAAAATGTCACATTGAGTAACTGCCTTTATCTTCCTTCTCGTTCACTTTGTCTGCAATAATTGGACATTGAGCTTGAAGTGTGTCCACCACTTACTGAAAGCTGCGGCAGCGGCAAATCGAAACTATGTGCGCGGAGGCATCGGTATGGCTTGAGCACGCCCGACGATCTCAGGCAAGAGCACGAGCAGATAAATTTGGTAGCTGCCGGAAGCCTCCGTTGACCTGTCGCTCAGCATAGCATCACTTCAGCGGTGATATACGCATTGTTGGAAAGTAGTTCTCAAGCCAACACTACGCTTGACAAAACGTGGTATTTAGAAATAACATAATTGCTTCGGGCTTTTGCCCAAAACCATTCGTTCTAAACATTCAGCACATTTTACAGCACGCTTTAGACCTGTCTCCTAGACCCTTTACCGCTTGCGGCACGGTGTTTACAAACGTACAGTTAGAGATAAAGTTTGCGGGACGTGAGATCGTGGAGAAATATTTATTTCTCTGTGATTGGAAAAACATAGTGAATGAAATGTGCTGAATCCCGAAGAGACATGCACGCCTCATTTAGAGGGAAAAATCTGGTAGGAAAAACTAGCGAGATAAAGAAGAAATGCTTTCCCACAAATTCGCATCCCGCCAATTTTTGTTCCTGAGTATACGTACACGTGAATTTCGCATTTTTGTCCGAGCAGCTTGCACCTCGTCGATGATAGCTGCATTTGAAACTGTCACTTAATGAAGAGGTAGCGTTTAGTGTGAGATGAACGTCATAATTTTTACCACCTTGGCTAGTGAGGTTTTCGTTTTCTTTTCATGGCACTTTGCAACGAGCTAATATGGACTGTTATAAATATGTTCGTGTATCGAACCAGATCCCGATCACAAGGAAACTTTCATTTATCGACTATTTTAATTAATGAATAAAGTTATGTAGTCGTTTATGACTTCAAATATACGCATCGTCCTTGAAGTTCCCTGAACCACTCTTTTCGCTCCTGCAATTTCTCTATATGCAACTTATTTCTTTCCCATTCCTAAATAAAAATATGCCTTAAATGCAGCCGAAGCCCTTCTAGGAGTAGTAGCTGCGTTCGAAATTTTCTTATTGCCTCGTTTTTTACGTCGAAAACTATGAGGCGTATAAGTTTTGGATTTTTCTCTGCTGGCGAAGAAACTGATATCGAGCGCACGGCAAATGTCGGTACAAAATTTAGTCTTGTTATTTGTAATTGCAATTTTTCGTAAAATAATTATCAGCACACTAATGTTGAGGAGGCAGATCCAGCTCTCCATATCTTGTGTGCGCGGCAGAATGTACGGCGTTTTCCTCTGATATGTGTTCGGCTAATGATTCTTTTTCCCGATTTCACGCACAATAGTCCTTTCTCTGACCTAACTAGACCCTATATCAATAATAACATGTTTACTAAGTTTTTTTCTACTGTTCAATAAATCATGGCTTGCTTTCAGACGCATCGAGTTAAACTAATTAATAATGAATAAATGCGCACGAGCGAAAATTTTTGTTTCCTTAAATTTTTTAGCGATTTAAGTAATGTTGTGGCACACGGTAGTCTAAGTACACAAATATGTTTTCGATTTTTTTTTCTACGGTAAAACATAATACGTGTATCAATTGGTTAATTGCAGTGCACACCCTTGAAAGTCATCGCTGCTGAAGTCCCACGAGGGCTTCAGGCACAACTTGTCCCCCACTTCCGCACGGACGCTGGCGTTCGCTGGGGAAGCCAAGTCCTGCGCGGTGAGATTAGAAAAATGAAACACCGGACGCTGCGATATAACGCTTCGTAGGCAACATATCGCTATATTGCGCTCTTTACACAAGCTTAACATGATGTTACACTCACTGTTGACATCGAAAAGAATGACTCCCAGCTCTTGCGTGTGAAGTCGACGCACATTGCGAGCATTTCAAGGATCGTTTTAGTGCGTAAGACTTGTGGCCGCAATCAGGGATTTTGTTGGTGGCGGTATGAGGCCTGATCTCTCGCTCTCTCTCAGTGAGCTTGAGGCGCGAAGGAAATGGTGGCGACGCCGCGAGCCCAGGTGGTGTTGCGGCGCTTCGTGCGACTTCGCCAATGCGAAGACTAAGCAGATTCATAGCTACACCCAATTAGAGAATGGTGCGTATCACAGTTGCGACCGTCGCAGCCGGGCAATGCTGTACAAGCGCGTGTTATTCGGGACTGAGGAGCACAGTGTCGCTCGCACACCTTGAAATTCGGACTCCCTTCCTTAGCGTCAGTCGCTCCTTGGCCTACACGGACAGCAGACGTGAACGCGTGGTACTCCTTCTACCTCGGCTTCCAGCCGCTCATCGGACCGCTCGGTGATAAAAATTACGAAAATATACATAGTTGTGAGCAGTGCTACACACCTACTTCGCATTTTATTGCCTATGGAAATCAGAAGTAATTGCAAGTGCAAGGCATCACAACGTGTGGTGATCGCTAACGGCCCATGAAGCAACTTCGTGTTGGTACGGGCAAAAATTTGCCATCGTGAAACTATCGCAAAGCGCTCCTTCTCCACATTCAAAGACTGCTGTGCCCAGCAGCACTCAAACACTTTAATCGTTCCTTCACGGGCAGTTATCCACACTGTGCGGAGAATTCTTCGGACACCTACCATATGTTGTGGGCTTGCCCATCCAACTCAGATATTCCTCCCTACCCCAGCCCCACTCGAGAGGACTGGGAGGTGACCCTGCTCGGCTGCTATGACCTGCAGGCCCAAAAGGCCTTGGTCGAGCACGCCCGGGAAAGGGGTCCCATGCTAGGGACCTCACCTAGTATTTGTAAGGACCGGGTCTTCAAGATCCGGCTCAGGGATACATCTATACCCTTTTGTAATATTAATCGTTTTTCACCACCACCGTATTTGAAAAGCACTGTACCAGACTTCGTGATAGAGTGGCTAGCACAAGCTACGAATGTCGCGCATGTGTTTGTTTTCCTTCAGAATACGGACGCCCAATATTAAATGCTTTCGGCACCTTTTTTGGACATTTTGCACGTTCATTTTAGGTAATCAAGGCGGTGAAAGTAGTTACCGATGGTAATGCGTGTGAAAATAGAATAGCACCTTACTGGATATATGAATATCCCAAATATCTTTAGCTAAGCATATCGCGCGACCAAAATACTTGACGACATATACGCTACATTTTGCACTACTGTATTTATATTTATCTCTGTAGAGTTTTCTATTGCAGATTTTTTGGCTGTGACGGTTTCTCTTCCAGATTTATTTGGCTCGCAAGGATTTGCGGGAGCAACATCCATCTGCTGTGTAGGGTCATTTTTCGTTTCTTCAGAAAATTTAGATTTGTGCGTCACAGTTGCCCATGCGTGGTTTCTCTTATGGTGTGCGTGGTTTTTTTCTTAAACAGATTTACTGCTGACGCAACAAGCTACGTGCTTCTAAATTCGAGCATTCATTTAGTTTGCCTCTGCGTGGCTTGTACTAGTCGTGAAATTAAAACTTTATTACCTAACTACACTCTTCCGATCTGCAGGGAAGCTTGTCCTTCGTGTGTTATCGTAGCGAGGTGAGCTGGGCCCTAGGCGCTCGTATTCGATTAACTTCGTCTTTTTTTCTATTCCTTCTTCACCATCTTGATATTCAGTGTGCGAACTGCGCCCATGTAGTGAATATGCTGCAAGCTTGCATTGAGCAAGTCGTATTCCTATATGCGTACTTGTACCTTATATTTTGCAAAATAAAAAACCACAGTGCTGTTTTCTTAATAAACATATTATTCACAGCAGGACCACTGGTTCTAATTTAGCTAATGCCTCATGTCCAATTCATTTATTGCCTTTCATAACTTCACAGCACGATACTGGCAGCATGGGTGCTGTATGTTGGCATTGAGGATTTTATATAAACCGATAATGCTTGTGAATAAATTATGCGCACATGAAGCAAACGGACACATACTGCATTTTATGCATGAGTTCTATCGCACGCCTTTCATTGACCTTATCGTCTCGACGTCTGTATTCGCACCTATTTGTAACCTTTTTTGTGTGTGTTAATTAGTATCAGTACACGTGTTTCAGTGCTAGAGCTGAGTGAATAAAGCTTACCATGGCGTTGCGGTGAGGACACGTAGTGTCGGCGGTCGTTGCAGGCTCATCGATCAGCCCGTACCGGTAGAGGGCCCACTCGCGCGCCAGTAGATCGCCTGCGACGAGCGAAAACAGTTGAGAGGACGCATAAGCTTCTCTCGAAGAGTAGACAAGATAGCGTGGCGCTCGTTGGCTCATTTGTTCACACTCTGATACTACTCTGATGTCACCCGCTTTTTCGCCTATTATATACGACGACATTTCAGCTCGGCACATTCGCCCTTTAAGGAACAAGCCAGGGTCCGCCCCCAGCGTTTACGATTGATGGAACCTTGCTGTAATTCCAGCTCGGCTTCCTCCGCACACTTATGTCGCTTGGCTGCAGTTTATAACGCTCGCACATAGGCATCCCGCCTTCGCTTCAATCGTCTGGCTACCCCATACCGAAAGTTCATCTCTACAACCTAAGCGTCTGTCTTCCGAATCATCCATGGTCGTCCGCACCATCACAACAAGGCAGCGCTCAAATGAAGCCCCCGCACTGAGACACACATTTGGCCCAATATGAGATAACGTTTTCGAACTAGAGTACCGGCCGCAGGACGTCGCAGGTGTTCAAAATTAGTTCTCTACATTACACTGGTTTTCTTCACTAATCACCAGTCATTAATCACTAAGCAATCACTCACACTGTCAATCACAGCCAGTCGATCACCAAACGGTACGAATATAATTATACACTATCTGCAAGGTGCCTACTTTTCTCGGCACCTCTTTCGACTACCCTTGACGCGAAGTTTGATGATGATGCAACAGAACGCGGAGGTGCCACCTATCTTGTCGAACATGCATCAGGTCTTGAGATCCAATGGCAGCCACATCGCATGACGAAACCATTCAATATTTGTGCCGGGAGGAATTTGGCGTCTCCTTGAAAGCTCATTGTGGCGATGGGCTTTTTGGCTCAACCCGAAAAAGGAGCGCCCGTGCAAGACACATAGGGCCAGGTTTTACTACGGCGCAATGAAGGCTATGGCAGCATTTTAATTTGCGACCTGAAGTTTAAAAAGAATACATAATTTTGAAGCCGCGTATGAATGACCACAATTAGATAAGCAATGGGAAAGCTGACTACAGCGGAGAACTGCTTGTAAACGTGTGTGATGTAACGAATTTCCATCGATGAGGAAAGGTTCTAGGGCTAAACAAAGTGGTAACCATTAACACCTCGTCTGCCATGACAATGACGAAATGATTCATATTTTATTCCTTATTGCAATACTACTAGCACCTTTGTGGTCAGCAAGACAAATTGGGAGAACCCCAATAACAGCAGTCCAACAAGCAACTCGCTCTCATTAACATATTGTGACTTGCTGAAGCGGCAACTAACGCATAGAATTTGCAGCTAAGTAACAAGAGCTACTTAAGAAGTTTCAGACAGCGACAGGTTCACCACTGCATTCGCTAGCTTATTTGCTTCGGCAACACCTTTTGAGAAATATCCACATGGACACGTATTTCTTCGAAAATGAAATTATCAAATAGCTCTGCTGTGATTGGAGCGGCGAGATTGCAAAGTATTTCAAAATCGAGCCTGCTTATAACTACTGCAGTTATAAAGGACGCTCGCTTACCACGAAAGAGGGAAGAACTTCCTTCAAATAATGTACTAGGGCTACGGTAAACATACTGCCAAGCCATATTTCGTAGGCGCACCTTAGCAGAAAACGCCCGGACATGCGATCACATGACATGACGTCACTTCCATCGAGAGTTTTTTTTATTCGTTTTGGTTGTTTTACCAAACATGGCTCCCGGTTGTCCGCCTATGGTAGCCGAAATTGGGCTCTTCAGACATTTAGAAAATTGTAGAGAGAGAGGTGTTACTTTGTCGCGTTTTAAATACAGTGCCATTGTAAACAGGTGATGCCATGGTGGTAGGCCAGATGCACACTAAGCATGGAGCATATCGTATGAAATTCTGGAAATACGGGATTGTAGCGTTGTTCGCTGCTGGCTGCTTGGCTCAGGTTCTGGCAGAACAAGGCGCTTGACGCTAACGCCCCAAAAGCAACCTATTTTAACAAGACATGGTTACCGAATTTATCGGTCTTAAACCGCTCAGCTTTACCAGCGCACTAGCAACCGCGACCAATGTTTTTTTCATGTCGTGTGCAACCTGTGAAGTTGGATACGTAGTGCACAATTGTAGGATGGCACATGCTTTGATTCCAAGTCAGTTGTACCATTGCATTCTGGGTATGGTCCAAAGGACAGTTGGTTACTCTATTGTCCACAGCTTGACACTATGCTTGTGTCATGCAATTATAACCATTTTCTCTGATGCACAGTCGCCTTTCAGTGCGGCACTCCTGAGGAAATCGGGCCTTCATATCAGCCTATAGTATTGCAACCAACATTAGATACCCAATGGCTTAACAGTAGCTAAGTATCCAGAGATTTCCATGTTGATTGGCGGACTTAGAGGGAGTCCCTCGCGACATACTGGCCTATCCTAGAGCGCATGAAGGGAATGACGGTTGTTAAATTAAATCTCAAAAACCATCTTCCATGATATGTTACCTTATACCGTAAGTGATGTTTGCGCCTTGCGTTTGCGTTCGGAAAGCTTTTTCTGCAGCAGCCAACAAAACAAGCGAATGTCTACATGCTCACTCTTCTTTTACCATTTGCGGTATCCTGGTGTGTAGTGTATTCGCATCCATCGTCCAAGCTTATTTAGGGAAAAACTGGCTGGGAGAAACGTCTGATTAAAAAGCAGCGGTAACGAAGGTTGTGGTGCAAAAAACAATGCTCCCTGTTTGTGAAGACATGCATTATTGTGACACCTATTCACGACGGCAGCCAGTCTATTTGAAGCTCAAAAAGATTTTTGTGTTCACTAGGCCAAAGGCTCATGACTGTCTAATTTCTTATTCAGAATTTATCTCAGTAATATGTCAACTCGGTACCAAGGCACCATTCTCCCCGTTTGACATGACCGTCTTCAGCGGGCATGCAGTCGCTTTGCACAATAGGTCTTGTCGGCTAAGTTTTACTTTTAAGTTTAGAAGAGGGTATAGCTTGCTTGTTTATTTCTTACCTTCATATTTTTTTTTTCGGAAATGGGTTGATTTACAAGCGAGCAATTAGCGAAAAGAGGAGAACGGTTAGCATTAAGCTAGTCACGGCCCGCATCCTCGAATTCGACTTCTTTCTCGTCTGCCTGATGCTCAGCGCCGCGCCACACAGTGTAATCAGCGTAAAAGTAATTATGTGACTGATGTGTTGCCCAAGTGCCACGACAAGAAAAAGAAAGTGTACAATTTACGTTGAATTTCACGGCACTTTTTGATACGCTGACATGTTTCGAACGTTGCAATAGAAGACTGAGTAAGCTAAACAAGTCCGATTTCCAGCAGGTGGGTACACTCATGATACCTTTTACTTTCCTTTACACTGCAAATGACATTCGGGGTACCCCTTTTTATGCAACCTGTACTACATATTTTTCTGGAAGCATGGCAGTACAATGCTAACCGCCTTCAGTCGATTCCCTGTCACTTCATAATTTTGGCTTTTCTCTCCACTTTCATAAAAAATTTCAGAAATCACTGCAGAATCTGCACTGGAACAATGCGTAAGCCTAACCGTCCGCGAAATGTGTCAGCAGGATTTCGCGAGTGATATATACGTGGCCTTTCGATTCCTGTAAACCACTTAATTGGCTCTAATTAATTGCTTAAACTCACACCAACTTATTTTGTCGCTTGCACATCCTTAATTCCTTGATGCTATATCTGATGGTACCATTTTTTTTCGATGTAGCAACTAGTTCCTCTTTCGAAAGTGACAGATACTGGTCATTTCTTTTCCTGTAGACCACTTAACTGGTTTTAAGCAAGTTTCGATGGAGACGAAACGAAGAGGCGTCCGTGTGCAGTGCTATGTCAGTGCACGTTAAAGATCCCCAGATGGTTGACATTACTATGGAGTCCTCTACTACGGCACAGCTTTCACCTTTTCCGCTTTCCCTCCCATCTATTTCTTTCTTTACGGTGCGGTTAAGGTGTCCACAGAACAAGTGTGAAAGACATTGCTCCTACCATTTTGTATTAACCAATTATTACTGTTATTTGCTGTAATTATTTACCTAATTAAAAGACATCAACCATTTTAGTAATAGCACACCTTTCTTTGACGCTGTATCCTATGGTACCATTATTTTTCCGATATACGAAGATATAGTTCTTCTTTTACACCATCGACGAAGTCATTCCCACGCGAAACCCGTTTGCATAGCCATACAATGCCTGCACGTTAACAACTGGTGCTCCATGGCCTTTACCTTTCTTACTCTCACCCCTTTCAACAAATAAGACTGTCCATGTCCTGAGTCTTCAAAGTTGGAGCTAAGGATTGGATACTTCTTGAATAAGCGGGAGGCGCTGTATATTTGTTATCATGGAAACAGGCTGTAAAACCTGCTCCGCGCTCGTCTCACTTATAACCTAGCATAAACCTTGAATCGGTTGAGGTCGCATATTCATTTCGCCACACTAAATATGCGCAAACACCAAATGCCTGCACGAGGCGCCCATGCAGTCCGTACCGGCCGCGGCCACTTCTTTCGGCGAGCGGGGAAGCGCGGTCAGCGCCAGCACCACATGGTCTCCACGTTGTGCACACCTGCAGGGGCGCCTGGAGCCGTGCAGTGGTCCGGCCACCAAGCGCAAGTGGGCGTGAGTTAAGGGGTCGTGAGGCACGCGCCAGACGCCACGCCGCTGTGGCCATGAAGGAGGTAGCGCCAGCGTTACGTTTCCCAGGTAGACACGGCCTCCAGAGAATTCGTGCAGTGACCGCGAGGCCGCACGCAGCAGCTCCTGCGCAGCATATGTGCTTATACATGAATTCAAGAACTGCATGTTTTCCATGCGGATTGCTCGAACTGTACAATCTTTGCCAAAAGTTTAAAACTTAGGGCGTTTACTTCTAAATCATGTTGTGGGGCCTCTTTAGCATTCGAGGACGTTCTAGCCATTATAGAAGGCAGGAACAAATATCTTTCCTTGAGATGTTTTGGAACACTCGGAATGCATTAAAAGCCGCAGAACATGGCTCAGAAACAGACCCCTTGGACTCTGAATTTTTGGTAAAGGCTGAACCTGACTAACGGCAATGACGGTACGAGTGGGGTCAGTTTGTGGCCTTACAGCCACAATTTCATACAAGTTTTTTTTTCTTTCAGGCGACTGCTACCTTTGTAGGCCCACATGAATAAAAAAGAATCAGATTTCTGCGTGATAACTCATGCTTCATTCAAATTTACTGCTCTATTTGGCTTCTGAAACTCGATGCATCCATATTTATGCCCTTCTTACGTTACTGCTTAAGGTGCAGAATCCATAATGGCTAAACACAACCGCGCTGTTTTAACGCGATAACTTTGAGGCCACAATCTACAGCTTAGTTTGAGCGAAAATAACGGATAGTGCTCGGGCAGGTAGTGTTAGCTCTGATTGGTCAGTGGGTCTATGACGTCACGAGACCGCTTAACTTGGCAGGAGCAGCCTTTAATAGCAGCAGAAATCTTGAGATTAGTGATCTTTCAACTAGGATAGTTAAGGCTCTAGCGTTATATCCTTAAATGTGGAGCTGAATTGTCCTACAAAGTTTAGGTGGAATAATATAAGCGCCGAGGCGGTGAAGAAGCGACTCATCTAACCTTGTCAAAGCACAGAACGTCAGTGTTCGGAAGAATTTCTAAATAATACACTTTCTTTACGCAATCACAATATACGAGCCAGCCCAACGTTATAAAAACATGTGAAACATTCTTCGCCACTAAGTATGCATTGGTTGTTTTAAATCCCCAGGTACTAATTATCTCATGCAGTGAATGCGATACAAACTCAGGTGTCCCAATTTATCCCAACTTAATGTAATTCGTTATGGAGCTTTGTGAATTTGGCATCTTCATTTGGTCTGCCGCACCTTGCATTCATATCGGCGGACGTAGTCCATCCTCCAATACTACGACTGCCTCGTGGAACGCGATCAAACAGGAGAGATAAGCAGAGTACAGGAATCCTTTCATGCTAACCATGGCTTCAATAAATACTGCCAGAACAGAGACCAACGTTAAGAAATATAAGCCAACAGAGAGAATACAATAGAAAGGCAGGGAGGTTAACCAGGCGATACCCAGTAGGCTACCCTACATGTGGGGAGGGGAACAAAGGGAGAAAAGGAAATAAAGAGCGTCAAGGAAAGGAGGAAAGCCAAACAATGCAGAGAAAGAGGAGCTTGTTGTGATATAAAAAAGTAAAATGCCCACACCGCAAAACCATAAAAATCATAAAGTAAATTTTTTCGCTTCTTAAAATGTGTGCCGTTGAAGTAAACGTGCTGCATTATCTGTATGGTTTAATAATCATTTGTTTAAAATGCATAAACAACCACCACTTCCGCAGGTTTACAACGAAACCTCGATTTTCGGGTCGGGGGCCCCAACAATGGTTTACTCGGACTTCTGCTGAATCTTCAACGTCATTGTGCAATAACTTTGATCGTAACCGAAACTTTAGAGAGTTCACTAACAGCAAACATATATCTAAGGTCCTGTCTTACCGCCAATGTCATGTGGTACGTGATCAAACAGGAAGGCTGAGGGCTGTGCGAGGACTCTCTTATAGCACCTATGGCTTCAAGGCTGTCAAAAATAGGAATTTCTTTCATAGGTTAAGCAGACAAATTCATCCCAATGACGAGCTTTTTATGATATACACATGAAAGAAGACAACGCTCTGCTAAACCGAGACAAACGCGGGAAAGGCTTTATTTGATACTAGGGCGTTAGAACAAACTATTGTAACCATTTTGTTGTTAAATGTTTAAAGTCGAAAAAAAAAACTCTATCACTACCGGTCGTGGTAAAGAACCACGAACTTCAAGTATTGCAAAATGCGAAAAAAATCAAACTATGCTCTTCCTTCCTACGTGGACTGTTGGACCTTTTCATGTGGAAGCTCGAAGGTAATTTGTAGATATAGCCGCTGCTTCGCTGTCCAGCAAGTCTCGTGCAAAGCGCTTCTCACGGTGAACGGATTTCGTCGGCTCGTATTATCAATAAGGCTATAGCATCAATATCAAATGAGTAGGGTATTCTCTATTTAGTCTCTACGCCATGACTTCTCTGTGAACGTGGAATAGTAAAATGTTGTCTTTTTCTTTATTTTGCGCCGGAAATCCTGTAGCGCCACATCATTAATGTAAAATATTTTCTAAAAAAGCTAAGTTTTGCAGATGTTTTTACACGAACCAATTGCCTTTTACGCCTCCTTCTGCACTTCTTTTAAAGAACCTTAGTCCAAACAATACGCACGCTGCGGAGTTTGGTTTTCAGTCTGGTATGCCACATCTCAAGCTGTGTGTCAAGTGAAGGTGACCCTTTTTAACATTTTTCAGCTATTTTTAATGAAGTGATGCGTTCCCACGCATACGACTTAAACGCAATATAAGCAGCTATGTTACTTTTGATGGAGACTATATAATCAGTGTATTAACATAGAGTATTCTTCTACGCTTTCGGGCATATCGGTGAAAGCGAATCGGCCGTAATTTATCGGTGACGCAGAGGGCGCAGTGACAGCACTGTTTGGGCAAAATGTGTGTACATGGGAGCCTAGAGGCGTTAAGTCAGAATGGCGCGCGCTGAGGACACCTCACCAGCCCATGTTAGTGCCTCAGCTCTCAAATGCGCAATCAGCTTTCTCCTTTGGTCTTCGGTTCGATAGCGTTGTCACTGAACATAACATATGTCAGGCTTAGGCGCCACCTGAGCCGAACTTTACGAAATTATCCGGTGCGGAATGGCATTACGATCATCAGCATCGTCAACAGTCGGACTATGCCCAGTGCAGGTTGAAGGACCCTCCTATATTCCGTCAACTAACCTGGTCCTGGGTTAACTGCATTCACTTGCCCCTTCATACTTCCAAACCTAATCCATGTACCTAACCTTCGATCTCCCGCCCCCTGCTACACTTTCTTCTTGATGTCCAATTTGTTACCCTAAGATACAATCGGTTATCCTTTCGTCGCACTGCGTGTGCTGCCGGGCCGATTTCCTGCACAAAATGTATAAAAAAAATTGCTAACCACCAGCGCACCTACCTCAGTAAGTGGCCAAAACCTTATTGCGCTAGCTATCAGATGCCGGTGCACGTACGGGGCGCAGCGCAGATCCCGTCCACTCGCTTCCCTCAAGACCTCCAGTGCACAGTGTCTGCCACGTGTGTGCTACGCCACAAAACTCGTTGGTAAGCAGTTAGGTCGGCGGTGCTCAGACGGGTCGACATCAAATCTCTTCTGTGGTAGTGTTTCACCAGGTGCAACTTACGCCTACGCGGCGTTTCACCCATGCTTTTAACAACGTTTCTAGCGATCGTCGTCGCCCCTCGGTTAAGCACTGGCGCCTCTTCCCTGCATGTACGACAACTGAGCAGCCTGCGTTTTGGCGCGCGGCTAATACTCTCCCTTGATCGCTTGTTTTATTTAATTCTCCCTCTGCGGGCAGCGCATGCCTCGGCGTTCTGGCTACTGCCTCGTTTGGACATGTGAGCCCGCGGCACTTGTCACCATGACCTTTCCCCTTTTTGGGCTTTTCCCCTGTACCTCTCACAACCCAAGCAGCTGTTTTTTGGCCCTGCATTGTGCCCCGCCGATACTGTGTACCGCCTGAGCAGGTAATGTAAACAGCCGAACTATGCATATTTGTAGATTGTTACAGCTTAAAGGATGAATTCCTACATTGCGACCAGCCACTAGCGTCTCAAGATAAAAGAAGATAGGTCGATCCAGCAGAGTGACTATGTTCCCGTTAAGTAATGATGAGAGACAAGTATTATTTCAAGTGTGCAATGTTATCTCAGCGGCAGAACGAATGGAAGCTACAGCAACAAAAGGAAAGAAGGCAGCTCCGAACCGAAGGCGGAATTCGCAGCCGAACGTAAAGGAGCTTTTCTGAAACTTTCAGGCTGCCGCCTAGTGCGTTTGGGCTGCGCTTATTCTGTCAAAACATCCTATGAATGAACAATAGCGCCGTTCTAAGCCCTTTGTGGAAGAAGCCAGAATGTGACCCGAAGGATTCTGCCATCTGGGTCACGCTGCCCATGTAGCGGACGTCGGCGGGATGACGTGTGAGCGAACTAAGACCATCATGCATGTTTCCTAACCCACGCTCAACTCGTCTCGTGCGAAGCCATGTAGCCACCCTAAAGCGCGTTGCAAAACACGTTCTAATCAATGATAGCGGCAAAATGTAATGGACCTGACGCTACAAACTTCGCCCCGTTTAAAGCCGGTACGTGCACCGCGGCTGTTTCTTCGGAGGATTTTTAACAGAGATAGCGCTGGCACCCGAAACCAGACCACTAGTTATCATCACTGAGACCGACCTTGAGAGCCTCCACAACTCCTTCATCGGGGCCGACGGACTCGTCGATGGCAACTACCACGTCCTGGTAGCCTCCGTCCTCTTTGTCTACGATGAGCGCCACCACCAGCGTGGGAGTCAGCAGCAGGAGCAGCAATGCGCACCTCCAATCCGTCATGCTGCACGCATAGGTGCCCTCGGGGGTAAGTAATTAACTTTTGGCGATCTTCTTCGCTTAGACGGCAATGAATACACTGTGAGAATTCAGAGATGAAATATTAGGGATGACGCATTCGTTTCCTGCTGTTAGCACAAAGCTGTTTCGCCTTTCTTTAATTTAAGGAATCACTTTCACAACCGCACTCACATATCTTGTCCGCCACACGTTTTATCCTCCTTACAACAATGCTATATTAATGTCGAAGGCTCACAACCGTCTTTACGGTAGAGCATACGCTACTGTAGCCTAATACTCGGATTGTGTGAACTGCATCCTTCTCCAAGGAAGAAATTTTGGATATATATAATCTTCGGGCCCAATATTTGTTATTAAGCTAACGCTGTATGCCACGCTACTCAGTGCTTGCGCATAACTGTAATCTCAGTTCTGCAGAACCCAGTGGCTCCACAGGCAGCTCTCAGGGATTCCGCCAGCTCCCACTGGACCTCACCCCCCCCCCCACCCTCTCCCAAGGTGCTCCTGTGCCACTTCTTACGCTAGGGTGCCAGGTACAGTGCAGGATATATACTTAAAAAGCCATTTCAGAGCATTACATTTTTTTATCTGATCCCGTTCCTCAGTTTCGCACTGTCAGCGTAGGCACCATCCGCAAATAGACCTTGGCATTGCGGCAAGATGCTGAGCGCCAAAGCTGATTGCCAAACTCAACAAAACAAAAATATAACACAATAATTAAAAAAAGAGGAACGCGAAGGACCCATGCTCAAGTAAGATCGCGTGATAGTGACAACGGGGGAAGGGGAGTTCCGTGGCATATATTTTGGGTTGTTGGGGTTCTTTAAAGAAGAAACTCTTGAGAACCCCTGAGTAAGCCCCTGCTTTCACTGCATGTTGTCCAATGATCTCGGATAATTTCTGCCGGTCTTCCTTTACTGAACTGCGTTGTGGTGCCCAGGGTAACTTAAATGGTATTGCAGGTCGTGAGAAAATCGTGATAGACGGTTCCGCTGGGGCCCTCCATAAACAACAAATCGATCCTCCCTCCATTCATTTGCACCTTTCATTTCCGGCCGAGGCCAGCAATCGATCAGGCAGGTGGATAGTTACAAATCGGCTGCATGGCGGTGTTTCGCTTAGCAGTGAACTCAACCACCTGAGATCCGCTATATGTACCTCATACTTCGGGAATTACCTAGCTGGAGCTGGTGTGCCTGCATTGTATTATTTCATGCTGTTGACGTCGTCCCGCACGACATGCCAGGGCGAGAACTGAACATATTTTTCTGCTAATTCAAAGCCCGCAATATTCGCACACATATACTATCGCAGCTGTGTGAAATCTGCAATTCTTCGTCGCCTCCTGAACCATGTCTGCTTGTCTGTTAGCAACTGTCCTGTGTTATACAGTTGTTCCTACTGACGTAAATAGCATGGGCTTTTGACTTACTAAAACAGTAGCGCACAGGACGAGTACAAAGAAACGGAAAAAGACGACGCACGCTCATAGTGTCTGTTTCTATTTTGTCCCCGTCCTAAGCGTTAGACCAGCTTTCTGCCTTGAGATGAGTTTTTATTACTCAGAATCATTAGGTTTTATCATCACATGCAGAGAAGGCAGATTCAAGAAGGGAAACGTGCTGAAAACAAGAAGGTGAGAATCGATTGTAGCCTCCAGAACGTTTGGATCCGTTATACAAGCTCTACCTAAGCGACACGAGCACACCCGTAGATCGTGACTAAAGTGAGGCTTTATGCCGCTCTTGGCAGCTTGGGCAGGATAGATCACGCTTCTCACTAGCGTGCATCTGGCAGGCGATTGCGAGAAGCTAGCGGCGGGAAATACACCTACCATACACCAAGGCTATCTACGCCTCACTTGTGCTGTGGCAAGTTATATTAGGTTTAGCAACGCTAAACTTCTACAATTATTTCATCTGAGTACAACGCCTATATACCGCAGAGAAACAGTCAATCCTAATGGCCATGGCATAATCACGGGAGGATGCCCAAATGATTCATGAGACGTAAATAAGAGAGCCCTGAAGGAATGCCAGTTCGTCGTCTCAGTATCCGCCTAATATATATCTGAAACACTGCTGCACAGGCGGTTGATAGAAAGGGTAGAGAAACCGTGAAAGCTGAATTTTTATGTAGCTTGTACATGTGACGAGTTGGGTATCAGAAGCTCTGAATGGCATTCGAGTTTGCTGTGCTTGCTAGGAAGCAACGGTGAAGTGGTTTCGATCTACAGTACTTTACATCTGCTTCTTTGTGAAGGATGGGAGCTTCGTGCAATTGCAAATTTTCAGGCTGTTTATAGAGCGGCAGCTTATACTCAGCGCAAAAAAACGAAACGGTTTTTATATGCGGCAAATTTAAGGTTGAGCCAGCCTCAAGACCAAGCCGTCGAAACCAAACCACTGTAATGCAAATTTTCACCCATTATCTTAAACCATTCTCTTAATGGCCTTTCCCCTTCACCTTTATTAAGCGTAATAGCAACTTGCCAAGTGGTAGTTCGCCGATGGCGTGTCTGAGCACCGAGAGGTGATGGGTTGTGGCACGTAACAATAATGCATGCTGTCCCGAAGTTGGAACTAGCTGTCGACTCGAGTTTCTCATATGAGTTGCGAGGGTGGGATAGGAATAAACATTGCACGCTTCTTGGGTACCGTGTCAGGCAAAGTGCCCCTAGGACGTGCCGGCACGTCCCTACGTCTTGGTTAAAACCGGAAATTGCGGGCGGTCCCTTAGGACAAACAGGTGGATAACATGGTACATGAGGACTCCATGATACCGTCACTAAATTGCGTGATCACGTTTTAAAAAATAGGCTGCCGAGCCTCAGCCTCGTCAGGCATAGATCAAGACCTCGAGCATGCCGGATCGTGAAGCTCGTAGTGCTTCTAAATGTCAGCGTCGCCACCTGATTGCGGAAATAAGATCACCCCGACAATATAACTCGTCGATAAAGCGAAATGACAAAACGACGACAGTGAATGCAAGCCATGGAGGAAGATAAATATCACAACAACGGCCAGTACGACTTGTAAAGTGCAATGAATTGGTGCCCGCTTCCACCAGACCTCTTTCGACCACCAGCAGAACCACAAGAGCAGCAACTCTTCGCAATTTTAACCTACCACCATGCCACAATACTTATGGGTGAAGATTAATCGAATTTATTGGTGCCCAAATTTGGAATGGAATTCCTAATGATGTAAAGGTTTAAAGAAATTTCGTGTCCACACTTAAGGAATTCCTCCTCGACCAGTAGAAATCCTGTGTGAATTGTTGCAGTTTTCCTTGTGTTATCTATAGTTGTTTATTAATCGTAGCGGTTTTGCCTGCTTATATTGGGTTGTAATTTGCACTGAACCCAACACTAGCCCCCCATTCCAAAGAAAGGCAGTGCCAAAGATTGTTCCAACTACCGCACGATCGCACTTATTTCGCATGCTAGCAAGGTGATGTTGAAAATCCTCCAAGGTAGGCTGCAGCAGTATTTGGATCGGGAGCTTCCGGACGTGCAAGCTGGATTTCGCAAAAGCAAAGGAACTAGAGACCAGATTGCCAACCTTCGCTGGATCATGGAAAAAGCAAGAGAGTTCCAGAAACCCTTCTACTTCTGCTTTATTGATTAAGCGAAAGCGTTTGACTGCGTAGATCACAGCAGATTGTGGCAATCTCTCCAAGAGATGGGAGTTCCATTTCACCTCATCTGTCCCGTCAGGAACCTGTATGAAGAGTAAGAGGCCACAGTCAGAACTGGGCATGGTCTTGCTGATTGGTTTCCGATTGAGAAAAGAGTGAGACAAAGCTGCATACTGTCGCCCTGCATATTTAACCTATATGCTGAGTGCATCATTAGGAAGGCTGGTCTGGACGAGTCTTCAGCTAGAGTGAAGATTTCTGGAAAACGTATCAACAACCTTAGATATGCGGATGATACCACTTTAATGGCAGAAAGTGAAGTGGAACTCAAGAGACTTCTGATGCGCGTACAAGAAGAGAGTGAGAAGTTTGGGCTTAAACTGAACATTAAAAAGACAAAGATCATGGTGTCTTGCCCTATCAAATCCTGGAGCATCAAGGGACAAGAAGTGGAAGCTGTGACAGATTTTCTCTTCTTGGGCTCCAAGATTGCCCCGGAAGGAGACGGCAGCCATGAAATTAGGAGACGCCTGCTTCTGGTAAAGAGAGCCATGGCTAGCCTTGACCGCCTAGTAAAGAGCAGAGACATTAGCCTGCCAACCAAGATCCGTATAACTTGTGCTATGGTCTTTCCAGTTGTGATGTATGGATGTGAGAGTTGGACTGTGAAGAAGGCTGACCGCCGAAGAATTGATGCGTTGGAACTGCGGTGCTGGCGGAGACTCTTGAGAGTTCCTTGGACTGCCAGAAGATCAAATCAGTCGATATTGTCGACCATAAACCCTGACTGCTCCTTGGAGGGTCAAATTCTAAAGTTAAAGCTCAGCTGCTTTGGTCATCTGATGAGAAGAGAGGAGTCGCTGGAGAAAGATTTGATGTTGGGAAAGGTTGAGGGTCGCCGAAGAAGGGGTAGGCAGCGAACGCGATGGTTAGATGGCATCCTCGAGGCACTGCAGATGAAGTTATGTGATGTTAGGGAGATAGTGAGAGACCGGAAAGCGTGGCGTGACATGGTCCATAGGGTCACGAAGAGTCGGACACGACTGAACGACTGAACTGAACCGAACGGAATAATACTAGCCCTCTGGCTATGGGCCCAAAGTGGTTTTTCTGTATTGCATGCATAATAAACGAAAACAAAAAGAGCTAAGTGCGCTGCAGGGGCCGTCGCTGAAGCCGGCGGGGCGCAAGCATCCGCCTTTGCCGACGAACTAAACTCCTATATAATGGGTTATCGCTCCATCTTCGGCTTAACCAAGTTGAACTAGTGCTAATTTTTTTTCCTTCCGTAGGTGCTGATGGAAACAATCACGTGCATGCACGTGGTCAACGGGTGAAGCGCGATGCGAGAGCTTGCCCTACATCATGTGTTTCCGCTACGGGAAGGTGCATATGCTCTCAGGCATAGTGAACCATACATATCCGAGTGAACATGCATGCACATCACCTCTCGTTCTGTTTATTAAAATAATTCTCTTTGCAGGTCAACACACATGGTGTGCGCGAGGCGCCGGTACTCCTGACAGCATTTGAAAAGGTGGCAGCGTCAAAGAGATGAGTGGTGAAAGAAAACGACAAAGAGGCGCTGACCACGGTGGCAGCTTTTCGATGAAGGCGAAATGCTAGACGCCCTTTTGTTGTGCGATGTCAATGTACATAAAAGAAACTGAGGGGATCAAAATATTCCGGAGCTCTTCACTAGGGCGTCTGTCATAGACTGAGTTGCTTTGGGACGTTAGACTCCATAAACCGAATAAACGAAAGAGGCACTGAATTTCGAAACATTGGCAGTGCACAAAGATAAGGACTGAGACGAGACTAGAAAGAGGCGCTGTCCTCGTCTCAGTCCTTGTCTTTTCTGCGCTGTCATCTTTTTGCAAACATGTATTACAAGCCCTATTCGCTTCAATAATAAAGGCAAGATATTCTGCGAAAAAATCTTCAATCTGCTTGTGCGAGTTTTATTTATGCTTATCTTCCCTGTTTACTGCAATAGGTTCCCAAAGCGTCGTTGGTACAGCGCCAACTCTGGCAGGAAAGTACACACTCTAGTGCTGATCGCCCCCGCTCGGTGCGTTCGCCACCAGCGCGGCGCACTTTCGAAATGTACTGCCTGCATTAACTTAACTCAATGAAAATAATTATTTTTATCGGATAGTCTGTAGAGACGATGATTGAAAATAATGAGCCAGATTTCATCGCGAAATACGTTATGCAAGTGAGCCATAAAACTGTTTGATGGCGCATCTCAAGATAAGCTAGCTATGCAATTATATATGATCGTATATGATCGTATATGATCGTATTTATTATGTGTAATGTATGCAAAAGTGCCACCAGTACTGCGAAACAGAGAGGCCTATTCGTCGTTGCCGGTTGTAACTTGCCATGTATGTATGGTTTGGTTTATTATCTAATAGCCATGCCAAACAAATTGTGTGCAGTGGAAGAATAAGTATAAGGAGCGAAACATGTTTCTACACGGCTAAAAGTGAGACTGAAAAGACGCAATTTTTGTGATATGCGTGCCGAATCAGCTAAAACCAGTCAAATCAGAGCAGCGAGGCATAGGAAGTTTCTCCATGACTTCTCTATTTAGGCAAATCATTTTTTTTTCTTGATATATACGTGCCAACGTATCCACGCTATGTATCCTTTGACACCTCTCCCAAGCCATCTTAGTCCACTGCTGAAATTTTGGAGCTTAGACTGAAGGGCGAACTTGCCTCACTTTCCAGAAACAGTGCAGGCATGTCTCGCAACGAGACGTTTTTTTTTTTTTTGAAAAACAAGCCTTGCGGATTAGCTTACAGGCGAATTGGTACAGTTTCGCAGTTGGGTTTCGTGCTTTAGTTTTTCGTGTACAATAGTTTTAGCTCTCGACACAACAGTACCTCATCCCAACCGCCTTGCTACAGTGAGACTGCTTCTGTTAACGCGGTGGTAACGCCTCGAGCTACTAATTCGCAGCAACTCCACAGGAAGCATGACAGCCGAGCGTCTGTGTCGACTAGTTGGTCTGCATTTCGAAGTTTCAAGGTTTGCACACAAGCGAGAAATACGGTGTGGCAGTTGCTCGACCACTTCAGCCATAGGATACCTATAGCTGGGAAGGGGCAGAATGTACTTAGGCGTAACGTACCCTATACTCTCATTTAGTCACAAACTATATAGGAACCTGTTCTCCAGCTTCGAAACTGCAACAACGACAGAAGAGTCAATCGGAAGAGTTCCTGCTATCGTACTTATTTCCTGGCCTGAATAACAACCTGATAACCGACAGCACAGTACGCCGTGGGATGAGCAATATGCGTAAGATTTTCCCTCACATGTTGTCTTGAATAACATACATTGAGCACGACTGTTGCACTCTTGCTTTCAAGAGCCGTCGAAGTGTTCTGGAACACTTCACGACAGCACAAAACTGACCGAGAGCCGCAAACAAACGTCATCTTCCCTGAATGTGTACGTGCGGTGTTCTGCAATCCGTGCCTGGGCTGGGTATATTTGCGTAGTTTTTCCTGTACCTCTGGTGCTTACTTCTACCGCACACACGCATTACAGCGAGATGCAGACGCGCATGGTAAACCAAGAGCATCTGTCTTTTGGTTGAGAAATAGACACTTCTCGATATGGAAGAGTTTTACACCTAACGGCGTGAAAGTATGCCCAATCGCTCACGTCACCATGGCTGCTTCATTGGTCGCATTGCAGGGAGATGTTAAGATGTTAGCGCCACTGTACATTCCTGGCGGGAAGGGGAGGGGGGGGCTTTTTTAGTGAGGAAAGGTTTTGTGAGGTGGACTGGCAACTTTCTCAGCGATGCAGCCACCTTTCGACGCAATGAAAGCCCTAGTATTGTTTGCGGGGCATAATAGATTCATATTGGTTGCTTTGACACTGCCCTTAAAGTCCTTTTAACAAGTCATATATCATGCACGGTGGCAGAAGCAGAGTTACACCGGTGATGAGTTTGCTTACAGGGCTTAAAAATGTCCTATCCCGACTCCGGCTGTGAGAAATTCTGCTGCGAGGTCTGCTTCAGAGATAACGTGCACTGCCATAGCACAGTACGCGGGTCTTCCGGTGCCCGTGGCCGCGATTTTATCCTGTGTACAGCCATCCTGCTCCCTAACCACTGAGCTACTGCTGCAGGAAATCATACCGTTTTACTGTTCAGAGATGTACGTTATACATCCTGGAAGTGACCCTGACCCCTGGCTCGGCGTGGATGGTGCTACTCAACAACAGCGCGATGGTAAGCAAATGCATGCTCACCTGTAGGATCAAGAAGAGGGCTAGGGTGACAAAGACACCGTTCCAAAAAGACCGCGTTGCCAGCGACTTTTCCTTGCTGAGGCAATAAGCGACCGACTGTCCTCTTCTTTCTCATGCGCCATTGTTTGTGTTCTAAGCCTGGCATGAGTAGCGATGACTCGCGGAAAACAACGATGTTGAGTTGAGTCAATTGAAAGTAACCAGCAGATAAATAATATTGTTGACCCACTATAGGCAGCCACAAAACGCCTCTAAAATATAGAGCGTGTTCATCTAAATGTAGCCTTTTTATGAAGTAGGCTCTAAAATAAAGTTGTATCAGTCGTCAATAGATGGCTCGTAATGATCGTGGTTCAACCTAAAAGTGCCGTCGTCGTCTTCTACGCGCGCGCGACACGTTGGCAGAGTTCTGGCCTCAGCAGCAGCCGATATTCGAAGATGAGGATGGCGACAATTTTATTTCTTTGTAGAGGCGTCTCTAAACGTGGCCCTTGCAGAATAGTATAACCTATTTCGCAAGAGAAGCGGCTGTGCAGGACATAATACATAGTCTACAAAATTGTTGAGCTGCCAGAATAAGGTAAAAATTTACCGTCAATGATGTGCAGTCGGCTGTTTGTTTTTTTATCCACAATTGGTTTGAGCGGGATACAGGACGCGTAAAGGTACACAGAAAACTGTTTAGAACTAGCTCTGCGTTGCCGCTTGTATGTGTGCTGCTCAAGGTCTTTTTTTTTTTTTTTCTAGGGAAGGGTTATGACGGGAATCTGAGTACTCGTGTTCATATAAAGGTGAAATGAGCACCGCGAAACGTTAGCTTTTCATCACCTCATGTTTTGTTTTCTTTTGCAGACAAGTAAAGTACTTATCTTCTTGTAGCCGTGAAAACAACGCTGTTTTATGGAATTCGCCGTCAACATAGCAGGTCAGATGGCGCTGTGCTCTCTGCCATAAAGGTATATCAGGCTTCAAGTGCACCAAATGGGACTTTTTTTTGTGCCTGAAAAGCGGCAACCTTCAATTCCATCTCAAGTATGACATGACTGACGCATGTCAGTTTGCCAGCTTTGCACTCCCTATCTTAGCAGATCATCAAAATTTTTGACGTTCTGTATTTTTTGAAATACTTGTTCAAACGCAGTCCCATTTTTTTATGTACATTTAAACTATTAGAAACGAATATAAACCAAGGAAAAAATTATAGCGTTGCTCTATCTGACCTTGCCAGTTAAAGGGTTAGATAGAGAGTTATTGCAATGGAGGGGCAACGAGTGATGTTTAAGGAAAATACTAAGAACATGATTGAAAACATTCACGATTGTTGCTTCTATGAAGCGACCCATTACCTCAGTGCGTCTGCACTTTTCATGCACCAAAAGCATTTCAAACCATTTATAGTTTGATTATCTGTAGTGCCGCTGTAAGCGATTTCGGGTATAGAATGGATTTTTCATACTCTAACGGTGCATTCAAAATGCATGAAGGGATGATTTGTATCCGAAAATGGCATAGAAATGTGATGGGACGCACATGGAACGCTCAAAAGGCAAAAAAATTACGAGGGACTTTAGCGACTAAAGTAGTGTAAGGCGAACGCCTGAGGCCGCATTCTACTACGCAACTGGTACTAATTAGTAATTGAGCAAATAAATATCTCACTTAACCAATAGTTTTCTAATTAGTCATCAATGCGTAATTAGTTACTAAATAATTAAGTAATAGTAATTGATTATTGATTGACATGTGACCACATAAGGAATGCATTCGCGCATACTGTGGTGTTGCTCTGTGATTGGTTGAGACCTCTATGATGTCCTCGCGCCTCGACCAATCACAGCCGCCGTAAAAGCAGGACACATTTTGTCCACGACAGCATGAGCCATTAAAGGCTTTCGCCTTTAAAGAGGGTGGTTTGGTTGGTTGGTTGGTTGGTTTGGGTTAGCGTACCAAAGCGACTCAGGCTATGAGAGACGCCGTAGTGGGGAGCTCCAGAAATATCGACTCGCTGGGGTTCTTTGTTATGCAATTACACTGCACAGCACACGGGAATCTTGGTTTTCGTCTCAGTAGAATAGCGGCCGCCGCGGTCAAGATTCTATTCCGCATTCTTGAATATATGTCAGTCGAGCGCCGCAACCTCAGCGCTACAAACGGAAAGTTAACGTTTGGGTAAAATTTAAGAATTGATATTATTGAGCGAACGTAATGCTTTAAATTGCTGTAACACCTGCAGAGAACAAAATCAGTACTTCAATTGCTGTCCCGTTGATAGATTCATTGAGAGGATACGGTATTGACCTGCAGAGCATGGGTATGAAATTTTAAACATTTTAATCTTTTCTAACAATGCTGTGCTAAGGCATTTTCAGCATATACTTATGTTCTATATATACTGGGCCAGCTATCATTTTTTCGCAACCGTAGAGTGAAACGTTCTGCAGGCGTCGCCATGCTCTATAAAAAAGTTGTGGAGTAGATGTGTTAAAGTGTTATGTTTGGAGCAAGCAATTGAACTCGCAACACAGTGAGTGATATGCGGCAAACCTTAATGTGCGCAGACTAGCTCACAGTAGAAACAGGAAGCGCTACAGAACGCACAAACGCATAAGTATCTATATAGGAACGTATTGCTGTTTTAGAACCAAGAATAAAATATAATACCTTGGCGTGGTTGCTGAGTGGTTAGGCCGCTGGACTGCTTATCCTGGAGGGCCGGCTTCAACCGCGGCCGCGGCGGCAAAATATTTATGCATTCGATAACATCTGATGCCTGTGTAGTACGCAATGCAAGAATGTAAGTGTTCTTTGCAGAACCGCGCTTGCTGGAATCTATCAGGAGCCTTTCACTAAGGCTTTGAGTCGCTGTAGGTAATTCAATCCTACAAGCAGTGCTTTGTCTTTTCTGGGCCCCGTGGCAATGCGCTACTTCACTTGAATGTATTTTTTAATCTTTTTATTTATTTAAAAACCCTAAAAACTCAAGTGGGCATTACATAGGGGAGGGGGGGGGGGGGAGCGGCATAAAAACAGCACAATACATATTCTTCACGCGCATTAATTAACAAAATGCTCTTAAGAATTATACATAACATACAGATCGAAGTACCCAAGCACTACATTATCTAGTGGATACATAGGTGTTCTGTAATTATCAAAAACGCACTTAAGAATTATACATAACATACAGATCGACATACACAGTACTACATTTACTATTGTTAGGAGTGGTAATGTCGCTACAACCTTTTTTTTTTATTATCAAGCACATAATGTGGCCTTTATTTGTCACGTAACAATTGATATAGGCACCATTTTATCAATCTGCAACCTTCGAAAGACAGCTCAATGAGCTTTCAACTGCATACTCGACGTTCGATCATTCGGACCACACTATCGATTAACAAAGTTTAGAAAATGAGGCTCCCTTTTGATGGTGAGTGTATGTGCGCCTTCACAATAATAGTCACGTTGTGCATGCTCTCATATGGTTGACGTACGATTTCAGTTCTATATATGTCATAGAACAAGCCCACGATTTCGCTAACTCTAACTTAATTAGTAGTTACCTTTTTAAACTACAATCTCCTTTAACAAAATCATCCATAAATCTTCAGTGCTTCCAAATCTACAGTGCTGTAATTTCGTCTGGGGTACCGCCACCAAGTCGAGTATCATCAAATTTTACAGATCACAAAAAGACAGGGCATGAATGCTCCATTGAACAGCTCACAGAGCCTACATTTGCAGAACTGAAACTGATAATATATATATATATATATATATCGTATATCGTTTGCCTTGTGATTAATGGGCCAGGATTAAATTGAAACAGGATGTCACAACTTTCTCTATTATCTATTTTATTCTAACAGTTTCGCACGGTGGACCGTCCTTCTTCAGGATAGAAAAAATATATATATCCCTGTCATGTACAGAGCAGCGTGAATCAAGCGCTGCGAGGCCGATGTTAGAAGAAATAACGCTTTTAGCAGTAGTACATACACATCAACTAAAAGATTCAAATTGAACACTCGTCAAATTTAACAGAGTAAGGCTTTCGCCTGAAACGAGTCGCGCGATCGCTGATTTCCAGGTGCAGCGGTGCAGAGCCAAAGCAGAGCGGAAATCGGGAGAGGGAACGAGCATTGGCATCGTCATGCTGCTGGAACGAGCGTCGTTTGCTTGGCATCATGATGAATACAAAGCGCAACACAAAGGACGGAGAGAAGTGGACGAGACGAGAGCTAACAACAGGCCCAAATCACAACGCTTTTAGTCTGCTTGGCTGTCATGCTGGCGAAAAGCAAAACACCCGTGTACTGCGCAGTGTAAGTAAACGTTAAGGAATACCAGGTGGTAGAATTTTCTTGAGGTAGCCTCACTTGTTTTGGGATGTTAATTAGGTTCCATGAACCAAGCCAAACTGCAGTTACTTGAACAACCCAGGCAGTTTTAAATAACTTATAAGGTAATGGTCACTAAGTTCGAAAATTACCAACAGAAAAACCTCCTGTACGTGGGGACGTAATGATGAAGAGAGTCGCCCACTGGTTTCAGCATATGTACCCTGGCGCTTGCCGCAAAGGAGAGGAGAACTGGGATAATAAGAGGGCACTCAAATCGAGCGGCCACAACGTGCATATAAGTTCGGGAAGAAATGCCTATAGTTCCGTTATTTTTTCTGAACATCTTTGAATTGTGTAGTGCGCTTAGAATTATGGTTCTTTAAAATCCCATTTTATACATCAACAGGCTAATTCTAAGCACTTCCTCGGAGGTTGCACTCGAAAAATACTACGCGATCGTTATTTTGTAGAATTTATCATTTCCTTCTTCCTTTCGCGATCATATTTAAGCTGATGCCGTGTTTGGAAATCAAGCTTCCCGGTTTTTCTTTCTTTTTCGTCCCTGATATTCTCATGCCCAAGGATAGACTGCATCATTTTTCTAAATCCTCTAATGTGGTAATTTACCGATGGGAAAGAACTCGTTTCAGTCACCTTGACTGCCGCAAAATAGGCAAGGAAAGTGAGAGCGAAGCTGGCGAATGTACCTCCAGTCCAAGCCTGTGTGCCTGTGTCCGTTTAGCATAAGTCGCGTTTCATCGTATCATAGTTCGCCGATTATCCCCTATAAGCGCGTTGGTACAGCGAGCCAGAACGAGCCCCCATGAGTGTGGCCCGAAGACGAGGAGGAGGAGGAGGCGCTCCGGTTCGCGAGGCCAGGGTTCTACCGCGCACAGCTTTGCGGTCAGCGAGGAAGGAATGGCCAGCGAGGACGTCCCAGCCCCGGCCGGGACCCACGCGATCCATAACGCGGAGGACAAGAGGGGTGAGTGAGTGGGCGCTGCCCGGCGCCCTCTTGCGCGTTGCGTCAATGTCAAGAGTCATCCAGGCTTGCTGCATGCTACTGGCCCTACTGAGGTGACACACTATCGGCTCAATATTGCGATGTGTTGACAATGCACCGGTCTTACGTTTGGTCGGAGAGTGCCAACACAGTGCCAATATTGAGCCTGTGGTTTGTGTTGCCTGGGTTGACCAAACAGTGGCATCGAAGGCCACAGGTTATAAGCAGCCTGCTTTCTCGAAAGAATCCTTGCGGCTCACATGGGTTTTCCGGCACCTCACACCATCGTTTGGCGGTGCTTAGCTGGAAACGTCATTGCTTCCAAACTAAACACTTCCATACTTAATCGCGTAGGTGCCCTCAGCAGTTGTTTTTAGAGCGCACATGAGATGTCCTTGAATGCATCATGCACTTGACCCGCTTATTCCTACAGCTTGTGACGTCGAGACATCCAGGCATCGCTCTGTGGGCCATTTTGTTTTTACCCGTTTTTCATACTTCTGGACTTCAATGAGGCTATGGCGTCTTCGCGTAGTCAGACACATCGTTTTGAGCTGATTTCAAGACCCAGGATCTTGATATTATTTAGTAATACATGCCCGCAGGCGTGTGACATCTGGAGAGTTCGCTGCCTGATAATCATGTTGCACTGCCTAGAGGTGCATCATCGTAGTTTGTGACTTGCATTGGTAACGCTGCCTGCATCGACCGGCACGGCTCCTTCTCTCGGTGCACGAATTCGCCCAATGAAATGATTTTCTCGCAGCGGTTTTGCGATATATTTGCGCGAAGAGTTTTTACTTTTTGTTTGTTTACACTTACTTTACTTGTAACGCGAGATAAGTGCCGAAATATTTTTGATGATCTCAGCCACGAGCAATATTTCCACATTGTTCGATATTATTCTAATTGCTTTTGATACCTATAGCCTCGAACTTTTCGAGGCAGCTTTCAATTGGAGTGCGTGTTATAGCGTCAAGCATGGTGTGGTTCGACGGCCACTAAGCAAGCTTGTCGCAGTCGCCGTCGCAGAGTTGTTTAGGCCTTTGTGGGCGTAAGGCAGATCCATAAATATGCATTTTACGCCAGGCGAATCTTCTGGACTGTTACTTACAGCACTGCCGCCACTTCATGACACTGTACGCATTACGCGACAAAGAATGTTATAGAGCCACGTGCTATCCGCTTTGATGATGAACAAACAGTACGAAGCTTGGAGACAATATTTACTGCCGCTTTGGCGTTCAAAGCGTCAGCAGACTTTGTAGTGCTGCAAGGGCATTTGAAGGCACCAGTAATGGTAGTGGCACCCGCTTACGGTTTTCTTATTGCCGCTATGAAAATTGTGAAATCAGAGGCAGCTGATAAGAAAAGATGCCAGTGCCGCGATAATCCATCTGTCATCGTCGCTCTCAAATTTCGCGCTAACAGGCGTATTGACTTTGTTTTCACAGGTGTCTTTGCTGACACTGACTGCGCTGTTGGCAAGAGGTGCCTGTTTTAAGACTAGCTCCCGAACACTTTACTCAAAAAGCATGGCCGAATTGGAACTAGTATTTTTCTTTTGTTTAAATAAAAAACTGCGTGTGCTACCATGTAAGGTTGGTTGGTGTTAACGAGACGCGTAATGTGACAATGAGGACAATGTGGTACTCATCAGTACGTTATCGCACTCGAATTCAAACTGCCAAAACCTCGAGCTTGGGTGAGCCGATATTACTGGAGAAATTAAGTACGCGTGCCGCCATCAGTCGTTGGTTTGACCATTGATTGCGCGAAGAGAATACTGTCCGCATATCGGGCCCTTCTCTTAACACGATTTGCAGCTAAAGGGTAGCGTTGCGTACCTTTCGCTAAAAAATTATGGTTCACGTTTAAGCCCCGCCTTTTAGGGTATGACGCGATAGCGTAGGCTACCAGCCCACATATAAAGCCTCACTTTAACTGAGTCATATGATTGCCTGCGTGGCATAGGGATAACGAGAATTCAAATGTCATGGCAGGCTGATTTTAATGCCACCCTCATACATAAAAGGAGAGGCCCGAGTTGGCGCTCTTTCAGGCACCGGCGAAATGCTAAATGGTCGCGTAGTGTAGCTTTCGCTACAATACCGTCCAAACTCACTACAGTATGCTAATAAGAATGTGTGATATAGTGGAGGAAAAATTAAAGGAGTGGTAAATAAGCGGACAAAGCATGCTCTTAGCATTATCGCGTCATATCATTAAAGACGAATGGTAATGTGTCTTTCCGCACTTTTGACGGCTGGTTTGGAGACGTCAGCAGACTGCATGAGATAGCACAATAGGTGAGAACTGCAAACCCGTGTCGCTTGAGGTGGGAGTTGAGATGGGGAATCGAACTCTCTGGCACCCTTGGATCCCAGCGCTGCTTCAGCGCTGCCCGGTTATCCCAAGGCCACGCAGGCACATTTGTATGGTTGGCTTGAAGCAGGGTTTTGTACCTGTGTCAGGTGCTCTTTCATACCGTTTGGAATCTAGCAGCTATATGCTAATAAATGTGTGTTAAATAATACAGGTTCAAAAAAAAGGAATTAATGATTAAGCGAGTCGAAAATTGTACGTGCACAAACAAGAATTCACAACAGGAGACGCTCAGAGGATCAAGTATTTCTGTTGCGTCTAACCCTCTTTGAGGGCAAAAGGGAGAGTGGAATAGGGTTCTAGTGTCTAGAATATAACAAAAAAAGAACACGTTTCTTGATACAATGATTATTTTTCACAAAGAGCAGCCGACAGCGGCAACACTTCTATGACGTTTCATTGTGAGGCGCGAATGAGTTGAAAGTATGAAAGGCTAAAATAAAAGCTGAAATTTTCATCTCAGAGAAACCATAACCAGATATATTGGATAAGGCATTTTTCAAAGGAAAATGTTTCCTTAGCCCATTATTTTTGTCGACTGTACAATTATACTCCGCTATTCAAAATATCTGCGCACTGGTCCTCACGACGCAAGTAGTTTCTTTTAAAAATCGTTCTTGTTGTCATCAAACACTTTCCACTTTGGTTTTCTAAGGCAGGCCTTACTTGACGTAGGCAAAGGACAAACTTCAAATAATATTCTGGCGTGCATCTACAGTCTTGACTACTCCCTTCGGTATCATTATAACAACATCTTACGGTATTCAACAGCTACCTCACCATTTAAATTGTTGTCCAAGAGATCTGGGCTTGCACGACCCAGAAATCAACACCCACTGTATTACCCACCGCGACAAAAGGGCTTTTCGGTCTTTTGCTTTTTTTGAACCTGTTATTTAAAGGCACATTGAAGGTAAAGATCGGCCTATAGTTTCACATTGCCACCTTTTAATATCACAGCGAGTTGTTGATTAACGTAAAACTAAACTTTTATGAACAACACACGACAGAGTTGTCTACATAGTTACTGCCACGAACCGTAATAATTTTATAAAAGCAGAAATGAAAAAATATTTTAAACAAGCAAGTTGTCTCTCACGGAAAATTTACTTGCAGGTGGCAATAAGAGTCCACATTGATCTTTCTATCTTATGAAGCATGACAGAAAAAGTTTGTACTGAATATCGAATTGTAGTACGCAAGCATGAAAATTCTATGGAGGTCATATTCGCCTGGTGTTTTATTAGCCTATAAATTGGATGAGGAGAAATAAATAACTTGAATTCGAATTGAACCCGCTGTCTTGGAAAGACATCAGCTTTGTTTTCCGCTGCTTCAGCCCGCGCGGCTTTCAGTGCACATTTCCTCAGCACATTGTAAACTTCCAGGCTCCAGCACTCTAATAACACTAGCTTGCGCAACCGCACAAAGAGGGCGCCCCAAATCTGTGGCGCACGCGGTAATCTGCACCAGCGCGCAATGTGCTCGCCACCAGTAACTGAGCTAACATAATTGGAGCCCCAAATTGTAACCCATTCCATTCCGCATTCGTCGCGTTGATCATAAGGAACCATTTTTGTTTTTATCTAATAATAACTATTGTGCTATTTTAGAAAAAAAAAAAAGAGAAACTTTGAAAAATTAACACTGAAATTTCCCAACACAACTATAAAGCGAATGATTGCTTCAAGCCTAAAAGAACGCTTCTCGAGTGCTTCGAGTTTCGAGTTTTTGTTTTAGCTCAGCTGCATTGGTCGCATTGAACACTTAGAGTATGTTTTCTGCGCCACATGTGACGTGAACATACGCTTTTCTTTGTAGGTTCCGGCGAGTCTATAGAACCTCCGTAAGTATTGTGCCCAGTCTTTGCGAGCATCTTGCCGCTGTTGCTGCTGCTTCAAAGCAGCCGTCAATGCGTTAAGCAGCACCGTGTCTCAATTTCGGCGGCTTGCCAATACCCGACTTCGTGGTGGTGTTTAAATAGGCGATGAGAGTATTTTAATGCGAAAGAATTTCGTGCCTCACGAGTGGCTTGACCAGCCGCTGTGGCCAGAATGTGTCATCCCAAGCTGTCAATTGTTGATATGACAAAAGAGTCGTGTTCAAGCCAGGACTCGAACCGCCATACTTCCTTGATTCATCCAAGAACGCTAACTACTCTACGCAGACTTCCTGCGAACGTGTCCATAATTCTGTCTTTCTACCGTAAGGAAGTTGGAGGGCGTTGATGTAGATGAAAAACAAAATATTGCTGATAATAAAAGAGGAGCAAAAATATTATAACGAAAAGCAAGAAAATAGAAAAGCAATACTTTTAAAAAGAACAACGCAAAGTAAAATAAAATAAAAACACAAAGAAAAATAGATCAAAAATTGAAAAATTGAAAGCCGATGAAAATTTAACTGTAAAATAAAGTAAATAAAGTTGTAGACATCAGAAAAGCAACGAAACTCAGAACGAGCTCATAACGGAACTAGGAATGATTTCAGATTTACGCACGTAAGGCGATTTCAGTACACACCCTGTACTTTTTTTTTCGGATTCAACCTGATAAGTTACAATGTCATTTTTTGCAACAATTTAGAATATTACCTTTTATAATATTTCTCTTTCTTCAATACACTAGCAGGCTGAACTCGTATCTTTTACACATTGTGTAAGATAAAAATCTTGTTTTTTTATGTTCGGTCAAGCCAAGCCGAGAGCCTTTAGAAGGGGTCTGAACGGTTGCTAATTGACACCTCGAAAACTCGCCTTAGTATAATAAAATCGTGTCAGTGCTGGCCGATTTTACCAAATAGCTCCGAGAAAGTTAGGATCCTTTAGTTCGATGAAATATGAGACTGAACAACCGGCTAGAGAAAGAGAGGGGGGGGGGGGAATACAAGCGATGCGCATATCAACATTGTCACTGAATAAAGGCCCTAGGATTTTCGGCCTTCTGGCTGCGCTGGAAAAGTGAGGATAAACTCAAAAAATACGCGTTGTTTGTGAAAGTTCACATTCGCTCTGCCTTCGCTATGCAGCAGAATATCATTTTCCGGGAATGAGTCTCTAAGGTTTGCAAGTCTTCCTTGCAGAAAATGTAACGATGCTGTAAAGGACTTTTTTTTTGTGTGGGTGCGGAAAGCATGAACGCCGCAGCGGTTATATGAAGTCATCTCGCTACTATTCAAATGTCAGCACACATTTTCCACACTTTACTCGCATTTTCATCACACTTTCATCACATTTGATTCCATTAGGCAGATTGAGAACTAGTTTTGGGAGTCCTGAAATATTGCAGTAACGTAGTGTATGAAGCCTGTAGGTAAATTACTCCGAGTTGTTTTTGTGCTATCGTTTGAAATGAATGGATCGCCTATGAACTTTTTGACGTTTTCTGCGCTCGCAGCGAGTATTTAACACTTGGATACGAAACAATAAGGTGCATTTTTTTTTAAACAGTTATGAGAGAAATATATAGCATTGTAATATAAATTTTGTAAACGTATTGATATAAATGCTCTTAGAAAAATGTCTAGGTTATCAAAATAATTGAGCCAAGTGGGGAAACATTTACAATAGTTGACAAATATTTTGACAGAAATTGTCGAAGGTTTGGACGCCTTCCAAAATTCTGCTTCTGAATATCAACTTGCAATCGCAAAAAGTAGGTCACACTGCCGTAAAAAAAAAAAAAAAAAAAGGGGGGGTGTGTGTGGGGGGGGGGGGGGGGGGGGGGGCGTTGTTTTAGAAGCATAACTAGGCGCTTGCGTAGGCAACATCTTCGGATGCGTTTGTTGTTAAATATGATAAGTATTATGTGAAATAATGCCGTTTCATACGGATTCTCGGAAAATGTCCGCAATTTCTGCGCATGGCCCTGCCTGCTGCCGTCATAGCTCTACCCGCCGCCTTGTCCACTTGGTGCAGTGCTCAGTGAATTCTTAAAAATATTTTTTTTTTGTTTCATTGGCCGCCATCTAAAACGCAAAGAGAGATTTCGAGTTCCTCACTTGAAAGCTTTGCAAATTCGCACATTTGGACTTAGATCTTTTGCAAGGTTCTTTTACAGGCAGGAATGGCGATTGAGCGGGAAAGCAAGAAAGTAAGAAAAAATGCTTCTCATCTTGTGAACACGCAATGACATAACAAAGTGAGCGAGGAAAACTATTGGAGGCTATGGCTATACGTTTATATTATTCCCCTCCCCGCATGCAGGACATTCATGTGGGTCGAAACATACTGCATAATATAGACTTAGCCTGTGTCAGTTTGGATACAGCCATCAGGAAGAAAACGAAATTGCATCAATAAGGGGGGCTGCATACTTCATCCGTACTCAAATCCGTTCTAGCCGGACAAGAAAAGTATTGCCCCTGGCACTATTACCGCAGCTGAATGGGTGCCAGACCGTACTTGCATTAAGGTTTAAAAATGTGCTTGAACCTGATTACAGTTCTAAGATGATTACTTTCTTAAGAAGTTAAAGATATCTTCAGAGCGTAAAATAGTACGTGAAATCATTTTACGGCGGAGAGTTCATGTTTTATTGCGAAAGTAATACTCCGATAGTCAAAGCGAGACCTCAGGTGGCCGCAGCTACGCCGTGAAGAGGCGTAGCTATGGCCTCCTCATAACAAAATCAGCCTGCCATGACATTTTAATTCACGTTACCCCTATGCCACGGGCAGGAGCTGCCAAATTCGGGTCGCTCCTTTCATATGTAAGGGTGATATCAGAATCAGCCTGCCAGAACCGTTTGCTTCTCGTTACCCCTACGACACGCAGGCACGTCCATGGGGCTTGGTTGAATCGTGACTTTATATGTGGCCTGGTAGCTTACGCTCTCGCGTCACACCCTTAAAGGATGAGCTGAAGTGTCCCCAATAAGTAGCACCTTGCAATGATAGGGCGTGATAAGGGAATAATGTAGCAGGCAAAAGAAGCGTACGCCGTTGCTTTTGCAACTCAACTAGGTTTCACCAGAGCTAAACCACAACTAATTTTTTGTCTGCTGATATTAAGGACCAATGGAAGTTAGCAGTATATGCTAGGTCTGCATGATGCATTCGGTTTGATACCCAAATAAATACCTCTTTCAGAACAAAGCTTCAAAGTTTGCCTATCCACATATAATGTAAAATAAAAATGTTAGTTTGAGCATCTATAACGTCACGTCATGTGAGAAAAAAAGAAAAAAATTCCTTTGACATTCTGTAAGAAACGCAAAACGCTGCCTTTACGCACGTTCCGAGCAAAAACTACTATAAAACTCCCATCAAATCTCAAGTGACGGCCTGCATGGCAGCTAGATTGTATCTGTCTGGATACTAAACAAAACTTCCTATCTCTTCCCGACGAAAAATATGCAGCGTATAAAATCGGAGACAACATGCGATAAGGTTAAGATACCCACTAACCAGACAAACCTTTTAAAAACGGCATTCATTAGAAACAGTTACATGTATCTCAAAGTGTAAATAAGATTAGATTGCCAATGGGCTGCCAATAAGCGCCACAAAACAGCGTCTTTCTTTTGAAATATGAGGCCTTAGTAACATCTGAATGCAGAGGTTTCTGTAGTCAAGTGGCAATTTGCGCCACTATTTTGTCGCGGGAGGTGTGACAGCGCTCCCGAACGCGTTTTGCACAAAAGAGCCGCGATGGCATGGTGTACCTCGCAAATTGTTTCATGTCCCTCAGAGATGTGAACTGAACAGCAGAGCAGACAGGTGCAGCTGTACTCTTACAAAGAACACGTATGATCGTCACTTATGACCGCACTGCATATGAAGAAAAACAGCTACTGAATCAAAAGCACTGATAAATGTCTCGAATATCGTAAATGTTACTGCGTAAAAGGTAATCATCTTTTCATGGAAGTGTGAATGCGTCTCGTTGTAGGAACAAGTCAATAAACAGCTAGGTCGCCGATAATGTAGCATATAAGCAAGCAAAATCTACTAAACTAAACAACGTAAAGTATTGCTGGAAACCAAGTGGCGATTTGATAGTCACCGTATGTGACCTGAGTACATGACTTAATATATGCGAAGTTTCAAACATGCCATTGTTCATTCTCTTGAACATGTTTGTGTTGGACCTGTATAGATACCTGTATATCTCCATTCACTTGCGAATTCTGTAACATTTACGACTTTTTGTGCCACAGTGTTATTGTTTCATAGTTGTTACTAGCATGTTTTGCTCTTTGTCATGCTAAATCACTTTGTGGAAATGTAATACTGTGTGCACACAGTATAACATTCCCGCAAATTAATTAATACTTAAAAATGTTTCTAAGTCTTAATTTTTATGCACCGATTTTCTGCAGCAGTTTTTATCAAGCATGTGGTAGACCTTTTGAAACTACTACACCTTTTTCGAAGTTAGCGTCGCATCAGAAATCTTAAGGACGCTGATAACGGGATGGCGAGAAACGTTTAGCAAGCATTTCGCACAAGCTTGCTGTCGCGGGCTATATTACATAACGTCACGTAGTGGAGCATTACCTAATCATCGTGCTGAGTTCCCGCTGTTATTCGCTGCCATGTCGTATAAATGCGTCATTTGTGTTGCATCATTCGTATTTATTGCGGAATATCAAACCATGAATTTTTTATTATCCCGCCGACTTATCAGAGCATATTAGTGACTCATAATTACAGGAAGACAGAGATAGTCGATGGGTCGTGACGAAGTGTGTGGGTCAGATTTTCAAGGTTTAGAGTCGGCTTTCTCGGGAAGAGGAACAGGTAAGAAGTCTCAAAGCTTCCATGAATGTATAGCTCCTCTATCTGTTCAATAAAAGAATTTCTGCCTGTGCGTTCTTCCCGTAAGTCATGGTATGCGTCGGAAAAGTGGCGTGAGTAATGTATTGCGAAGACTTTGCCATGGTTGTTGTTCACAGAAACTGCATGTTCACGCAGGGAGCGGCGGGCGCGGCTGGTGGTCACCCTGGTGTGCTCGTTGATCCTGGTCGTCGTATTCACCATGATCATCTACCGCATGATCAACGAGAGAGGCGAGTCTTGAAAGAAAGGGGAGGGAAAGATATCTCATTTGCTTGCGAGGGCGGCACATCGGCATTGCCCCGCTCTCCACTAAGGCGACAGGGCCATAATTCGTCGAACTTCGCATTCCACTGCGATGCTCAGGATACGCTTGGTCTGACCGCGGTTTCGCGCTGAAAACTTTTTCAGCTGCACACGAAAGACTCCCATTCAATTTATTGATCGCAAGAACTCCGGAAACTGAAGCCAACTTGTTTTAATAAGCGCTTTCAAAAAATGTATACAAGCCTGTCGTCGTACATTACTATTTCAGCCACGAGTCTGTCGCTGTTCATGTCTATCGCGCTGACATTTTCAGTATTCACGCGGAAGCACTGGTACTGTGAGTCAAAGTTACTGGCAGTGTGAAGTGAGTTGATAGCATTGTAAATATTAGATCTTTTTTTTTTCAAAAATAGTTTGCCAAGGATTGTATTAAGTAGCGCTTCTTGTAATCTCAAACCCTCAGCGCATAAAACAGATGTTAGGGTGACGTTTAAACATACATCTATTATTTGGCATTTCTACAACCAAAGCAAATCCAGATAACAAATTGAACGGAGCATAGGGACTAGTAGCCAAGATCACTTTCTTGTCCTATACAAACAGTAGGTACTGCTTCGCTCGACACACCCTGTCCACAATTCTTGAACGCACGAAGAAAAATCACATGCTTAAAATTTTTATGAACAATTCATTACTTGTCATGTTTGGCACCAAAATTGTATTTGCGGTCTACTGGTTGATTGTCAGCTTGTACAAGCTATCCTGACGTCATTCACCCTTAAACAGCAAGATCTGACAGAATCTCATTAATACTAATATTTTTGTGTTTGGCGCATGATAGCCACTGTAGTTTATGCACCATAAAACTCCATATACCGAACTAACCAGCTAATGGTGAATACGACGGTAACAATACAATAATCAGTTTTCTCAGATAACACAACTGTTCATGGAGCCATCGATGATAGAGCGCTGTCATGGCAACTGTGTTGCGCAAGAAAGGACTCTAATGAAACCGGACTGTCACTGATTAGAAGCGTGTGTTTCTTTAAGTGTTTCGTTTTGCAGCTATAAAGAACGTGCTCCATTACTTAACATGCAGTGCTGCTCAGCGAAATGGGGTTATAGTTATGAAGCAAAATTGTTGGGCCATTTCATTTATTTTCACAATGCAGGCTAACTTCAGTTTTATCTAAAGATGCAAAAGGTCAGTCGACAGGCTCAACAATTCGTAGCCAAAATAAAGGCTAATGTGCCACAATTTAAAGAGATAGTTGGATATATATATATATATATATGTATGCAGATCAATTAAGGGGAAATGAGGGTGCTCGTTATAATACATGAAGGAAAGAAGCCAACAGTCGGCGAGGCCAAAGAAAGCGTTGGGGATGGTACTTTATGTCTTTTTTTTATGTTTACTTGGATAATCACAGAAATTAGTA
>JAJIZL010017195.1:0-30859 GCA_023969395.1 Amblyomma maculatum
ATTACTGACGTGTGTAATGCAACAGATTAGAGATCGAGTGAGCAGCATTTGCACATTTCCATCCGTGTAACTTGCGCTATGCTAGTAAAGGTGAAAAAAAAAATGGACAAAATTGAGGCCGATTAATTATCAGTAACTTTTTAGTTGCTCTTTAGGGGTTGTAATTGATCACTGAAATCAGTTGCACTTCAGATGGAACAATTGCATTGTAATCGTTTACTTGTTTTCTGTAACATGAACAAGAATGTCTACTACTATAATACTACTAAAATAATAGTTAATTGGCAAGGCGTTTTTGCTCTATTTGATGCACTCGCGGCAGTTTTTCTTTTTTCTTTTTCACATGGGTCGAAATCGACATTGATATGAAGAAAAAGATCAGAAGCAGCGGAACCCCTGTACGTTCCTGCCAGAATTCGCAACAGTTAGGGCAGTGGTCGTGCCAAAATTTTCGCATCTGCGGGAGTGGGCACACGGGAGCATTGGATTCTTCCACGGTGCCAGCACTCGTCCCTCCCTTAGATTCCTACGCCCGTTGCTGCCAGCCTTCCGTTTTTTCCTCATTACTCTCGCACGGCGGTTGCATGGTGCGACCGGCGCTCTGTGTCCATCGCACAACCAGCCTTTGCGCATACACACGCCTACGCGTCCAATGGGAACGACGCGAGCAGCGACAACACACATCGAACAAGAGACAGAAACACACTCGCAGAGATAGAGCGCGCTCTGTGCTGTGCGGTCCTCGGCGGCTGCGTTCTCTTCCGGCGTCACGCGTCCTGACATCTTCATTCTGCCGCGGATGATCGACTGCGGGAAGTATTAGACCTGGGGAGCTCATTGTAGCGGCTGCGTCGTCGTAGTTATAGTCGAGCCACATCTGGAGCAGGCCGACTCAGCGGTATATCGCATAAGGAACAGGGTTGTGCACTGCGGCTACACCCATATCTCTTTGTGTGTGTTTGCGCTCACGCTTTGTCGTTGCAAGCGAACGAAATGCGAACAAGGAATATTTGCTTTCCGCGTAGCCACTTCCGCAGCATGCTGCGCTGGCCGTACTCATATCTACTATAAGGTAAGTCGGTATACCGCGCTGAAGAGGCGAGGGGAATCACTTACGAGGCAGGCGTGTTGCCACTTTTGGAAACTATGGATGCAAGTTGTGCCTAGACGCCGCTAGGTGTCGCTCGTTAATGAGGGCTTAAATAGGTCCAAAGTGAGTGTCAATTATAGCTTTTTAGGGTAGGTTAAGCTTTACTCCAACTCTAGAGCACTTATCTATTTACGAAGTGCAGAAAAATTCTGGCCACGGCTGCTGATTTCCTCCAGCGGAGGTGAAAAGCAAGGCGCCCATGTGCTGTGTGATGTCGGTGCACATTAAGAACCGCAAATGGTAGAAATCTGCGGTTTCCTCTACTACGGCATCCCTCATAGCCTGAGCCGCTTTGGGACGAAGCGCAGAAATAGGGAAAACATGAGGTGGCGCTGGTGACCGAACACGGGATTCACGCAAACTAGCTCCGTAACAAAGATTGGATGGCACCCTGATGATTTCTCATTGCGCCGTGTATTCCTTTTTTTTTTTTCGCGGAAACTGTTATTCCACATTAGCTTTTTTCGCTCATGAATTTATGCTAATTATAATATCTGTGCTCTGAAAAACAAGCCAAGGTGCCTCATATGTCAAGCAGCCTCGCCCTTTCCTTCTTTATACATAGAGATGGCACTGCATGCCACAAATGACGTCATGGTCTTTATATAGAGAGGGAAATAGAAACGGCCTTTTTACAAAACTCCTGTTCGGGAGTAAAGGCATTGGCCCAAAGCGGAAACCGTAGCATGTAGCCATACTGGGCGCCAGTCATCGACACCTTTCTTTTATTCGTGCACTAGCCGAATGTCATAACACCGGAAGTGTTTCAAAGAATCATGTTATATTAATCGGTCCACTTGCGATATTCGAATAAATCGAACAGCTATCGAATGACGGGAACTTTTGCTCCTTGGTGTTTATTTGATACGCACAGACTAGCTCCTGAACAAACCTGAGTGCAGTCCAAAACACCTTGTCGGAGTTTCGCCTTTCGCTCTAAGAATTCTTCCGAGACACCTAAAGTAATCAGGAAGACTTTGGCATTGGACAGTGGGCTTGCGTACGAAATCTCTACAGATTTTCAACCTCGTCGATGTGGCCAATTCACAGACCACTATATTTCCACAGGATAGATCAAACTAACGAAAATAGAGGAATTACCCCTTAACTAGAAACATGCCAGGCTTGTTACATGTTGCAACAGAGCAGCCAATTTACGCGAACTGCTTTCCTGTTGTGTATACGATGTATACGAAACGAACGTTGAAATATTCGAAGCCGTACAGGTGCTTAGCAAAAGTCGTACCAACCGAGCGTGTCAGACACCTGGCACGGATTGAGACGATGCTGTTCGCAAAGTGATATCGACAGCAACGAGTGGAGGCAGAGAGCGGTCAAGGTTAAAATGCCTATCCCATTTCACTTTTCTTCCTTCCCGTTGATATTCATACACTGCGCACGCATTCCGTAAGATGTCTTTAAAAGAATCATAAGCACACCGTAAACAGGGCGGGAGGGTACGTGTTTCGAGGACATATTGGCCACGACAGACATGCCCAGAAAGTTTACGAAAGCGAGGTTATTTTGCCTTCGAAAAAGAGGCGATTGGGTTTCGAAACCGTCCTCAAAACATCGATGTATACATACACTAAGTACGTAGCACGGCCCTGGCTCTTGGAATAAGTACCCGGTCAGCTGTCGGTGGCGATCTTTCATTCGCTACCGTTACATTCTCTACATGGCTACACGCTCACTTGGAAAGTGAGCCCTTGCGGGGGGAGAGAGGGGTGCTCGCTGTTCAGACTCATTGGAGAAAAGCGCGCGCTCGCGGGCTGACGTATACGTGTACTCGGGCGCGCACGCGATCTGCTGCGTTGTTTGCTCAGAAAGTGGACAATGACCGCGGGCTATCGTGTTGGACTGGCTGGCCGAGCGGCCGTGGCACACACGCTCGTGCCACTTCCAAGTAGTTTGGCGCGGGATATATCGCAGGCACGGATGGTGAAAACGGCGGTGGCGCGGCGCGCACGCGCGGCCAGAACAATGCGCGTTTCATGAGGGCGGCGGAATTTTTCTTCCCTTCTCGCGGTGCCGGGGCACGAAACGCTAACCGCTGGTAGCTCACGCGCCCTTCCTCGAGTGTCTGTTTTGTTTCAAGGAGCCCGCTTAAAAAGGCATATAATGAAAATAAAAAAAAAAAGAGTGAATAAGGCATAGAGAGAAACAAAACCGGGAGAATGGGGCGGCTGGCCAGCGAGGCTTTGTACTTGAACCAAATATTCGCTCTCAGCAGTCGGGCGTCGAAGCGATGGTTTATCTTGCAACGCGTTGCGCGGGTATACGTGTGTACACATGTGTGCATATGCGCGAGTTAGGCGTGATCCGTACGCGTATCGCGCGTGTTGGTCGACACGCTGGGGAAACAATAAATAAACAAGAGCCTAGCAGCAGCTGCTTGGTTGTGGTGCCACGGTTTGTTATCTTGCGGTCCGTGCCTCGCTTGTACCTTGTGCTCGGAGCGCGAAACACGTGAAAGAGAAGTATACAAAAGAGGTGTGCGCGGTCGTAGACTCTGTAGCGGTTCTTAGAGAGACACACCCTGTCTAAGTCTTTCGAACGAATGTTTCCGGCGAAAGGAACGGGCCATTAAATGTGATTCGTTTCGAGGCTGCGACTTGGAAAGAAACAAAACAAAAACTATTCGTATAGGTTTGCTTTCCACGTTCACGTAATCTACGAGAGAACTCACTCATATCTTTGTGGTTCCTTCTTGTGTACGGTTCTAGAATACGGCTGGAAAGAACGCCCGAGAGGGTGGGGCCTAATCTATATAGCGACTGGCGCTCACATAGCAAAACCAACAGCTATTCCGCGCGAAATGGTCCAGTGCGCTAAACGAAATCGATGCTCGAGCGATAACAAAAATTAGGACGTTCTGTCACTATCTACATAGAATATCCTATATTGCTTCACAAGCAAAACAATAATAATAATAATTGGTTCACTTTCTTATGCTTTCTTTCCTTTAAATTGAAATTAGAAAGGCTAACTGCATTTCAGCTCTAGACATCTCTTGGAGCTTATGAACTGTATTGCATAATTTTCTAGTGCTGCGAATACAAAAGCACTGACTACAAAATGGCCTTGGCACTTTCAAAAGAGAACATTGAAGCACAGACCGATATGACGTGACACACGTCGCAAATACGAGCAATGAAGAGTACCTTATAATGAAACGTTAACTGCGTCGAATTTCTCCTCTTATTATTTTTTTTTTTCTGCCGTCGGTCCGCCGACCTTTCATTATCCGGCTTAATTAGTGGCTTAAGGTCAGCAGCAGTTCGTAACGGCGGCCAGGAGTTCGTCCATGGACACGCGCCGAAACTGGCGGAGGGTTGCGCATTAGTGGCGCGACACTAATTACTCGCGTGATTGGTTGCACAGACTGCCGCTAAATCGCTATCGCGTTGGCTCAGACCACGGTGCTGTATGTAGGAAAGGAATAGCGTCCTCGAGGACAGGGCCGGCTGCGTTGCGAGCCGAGACAGATAGCGTGTTTCGCGAATGCCCTTTCGAATGGGGACGTTGGGGCACACGGACGGGGCTCGCTGTGCTGTTCTGGCAACGCTCGCAGCGTGACAGAAAACGCTGAAGGGGAGTGAAAAGTAGAAGCATTGTGTTCGAAGCAGTGGTGCAGACGGAGGCCGCACAGCGGCCTTCGAACATGGTGGAGACTGAGTATCAGTAAAGTGACATCAGATATCACCCCCACCCCCCACCCCCCCGTTTTCTTTTTTTTTTCACTTTTTTTTTTTTTTCCACAAGAAAGCTGCTGTTATATGTATAGCCCGCGTCCTTGCTTTTAGTCTCCGCTGTAGCCGTGGTTATTCGGAAATGCATAGTGGACCCCATGAAAGTAAGAAGGGCTGACTGGGCGAGTTGGTGAACCATCATGGACAGTAATATAAGTGCGCAACAAAGACCAGACAGAGGGCAGAAGTGGACAACGAGAGCGCAGAAGCGATGCCCTCTGCGCCGTCGTTGTCCATTTCTCCTCTTTGTCTCGTCTTTGTTCAACACTTATATTACTGTCCACCATGAAAGTAGCAGGTTCTTAGCACGAGGTGCTTACCGTGGCGTAAACAAAGTTAACAGGCAGATTTTTAAGGCGAAAGCCATTATATGCTCATGCATGTGTACAGGGTTTGACGTCCCAGGAGGGTGTCACACCGACATTGTTGAAAAATTGATTGATTGATGAGTAAGATAGTAGTTGTACGAGGTAGAGTGGGAACAAATATGTCCGTATGCAAGGTTTCGTTGATGTGGAGTAATTAGTTATTTAATTAGAGGCAAAAAAGTCTATTCGAGGTCGAAATAGCAAACGACGCCGATGTAATGTGCGGACGTCAATCCAGCCACGGACGTCAAAATTGTGCAAAAAACGTGCAAAAATATTGCAAAGCTTTAATGTCAGGTCTCGTTATTGCGTTACTAAATCGAAAAGTCAGTCAAGAGTAAAAGAGGAAAAAAATAGTAAAAGAGAAAAAAAAACAGTAAAAGAAGAGAAAAACATCGAAGAGAAAGAGTTAGAAGAGTAAGAAAAAAGAGGGGGAAATAAAAAGCGAAAGAGGAGCAAGAAAGGGAAAAAAGAGGAAATAAATGTGGAAATGAGTGAAACGACAGCAGTGCAAAAAAAATCGCAGGTAAGGCTTTGCTTAGCGCTCTTAAGAGAGATGTAAGTGCCTCCAACCAATTTTGGTTTTGCCCCGCAGCGATGGGCAGCTGTGCAGATATTTCTGGAACTGCTACTGTACCTAATAATGAAAAGCGAAGTGAACAGGAGTAGAGCTTTCACAGGCTTGCGCTGAGTCCTTGCTCACTGCGCTTTGTTCTGTAAAAAAAAAAAAAAAAAAAAAAAATGCTATCTTCCCTCCTCTCTTCATCGTGCAGCTAATAATGATGTCGTGGTATATGATATTAATCACATAATTGGTGAATTCGATTCCGTGATTTAGATTCACGGTCTATGCTTCGTGGCACCCAACTTGTAGTGTTTCTTCTCGCAACAAAAACAATGGGAACAAATGACGATTCTGTATATTCCTTTCTTTGTCCGGCGTTATAAAATGGATTTTGTAAAAGTATTTTTGCAAAGCTATCCCGTTTCACACATCTATTAGCAATATGAAATATTGTGGGGCACCTGCACGCTTACTCATGGTCACTTGGTTTGTATTAGAGATAATAAACTAAACTTGAGTAAATGTAAGCCACGTCGGAGAAGGACAAATAATAAGCATGCTGTTAAGATAGTTGGTCAACCTTGGTCGACTGGAACTCGTCGGCTCGGTGTTAGTTTCGTCTGCTATTTAACAGCTTTCAAAGATGAAGCGAGTCAATGAACTGAAGTTTCCGACTCAGGGTAGCAGAAGCTATAAAATACCGAATTACCAGCAACTGAGACAGCAATTGTGCCCATAATAAAAGCATTAAAGAACTCGTTCACGTTCTGATACTCAATAAATAAATAAATTAATTAAAGGCCCCCGTTACGAGGAATTCAACGGCTAATTTTCCAAATTATCTGCGGGAGGCAGCCTCTGCATATCAAATTTACGTCTCAAACGGACTCGCCCACGTCTTATCGCAGGCCGAAAACACGATGAGCCGACTTAGTTGAGAGTCACTCAAAATTACCGCCCTAAGATTGACATTGAAATCAACACACAAAGATGTAGTAACGAAGGCATACTCTCTTGGCCCCGTCTGGCTGACATGGTCTAATTTAGTCTTTGTTCTAAGCATCTTTGTCAGCCAGAGAGCGACTCCGTCGAAAGGTAGCCCGAGCTGACTGACGTCTGATGCCCGGAGGGACTCGTAACGGGAATAAAAATAAAAAATCAAGAATAGAAGTCGAGAAACTGTCCGAAATGACGAGGTAATAACAGCTCTAGATTTTGCTGCGTGACCAATCACGGCAGACATGAAATGCACTTCACTTTCGCTGTCGGAGATGCCCGCTTTTGCTATTGCTGCAGCAGCCTAAAGCTCGGCATGCCTTTCAGGGCCACTTTGTTCTACAGTTAGGACAGGCACGGATACTTTGCTATAGGGATTTTTTTTTTTCATGGAGGAAATATGTAGAGTAGAAATCAGATGCCGAAATTGAAGTTGCAACAAATGCTTTTTTTTTTTTGTCTTCCTTACTATTGCTCTTGTGGACGTGGAATTTCTTACTCCGATTTCGTTTGCTGCCTCACAGTTTTTAATCATGGGCATGTGACCATCCGTACATCGAAACACAAAGAGCATGGCGTGAGAAGCAGCTTAAACATGTCCACACATATTGAAAACGGACTCAGGTCCGTGCGAAATTAAACGTAACCAAACTATCGCTCAACACAATTGCCCCCTGTATCCTCTCGTCCTATTTTGTAAAAGTGCTTCGTAGTAATTTCACACAAAACTTAGCCAGTTCACTCAACGCTAACCCGACGCTGCTTTTATGTGCATCTTCCGCCATGAAAGCCGCGGTTGCTAAGTGCGGGCTGTTGACAATAAAGCTTTATTTATGGCCGCTAAGCTCGTTGTGCTGAGTTTCGGCTTTGCAGGCATAATTTATGCAAAAGTATCTTCGGGTTTTTTTTTTTTTTTTTTTTTCATCTCTGTTCTAGTCCGCTGCAGGAGAAAGAAAGATGGGAAGCTGCAGCGAAGATATAGTTTTAATTAAGATCCAAGTGATCGGAACTGCAAGAAGTACATTTGCGCCCGTTGTGTTCAAATATATTGTGGGGCGGATTTAGGGATTCCCTTGTTATACTGACAGCAGGTTAAATGTACTTTTCTATCGTAAATACAAACAAGAAAAATAGCACAGTTACTTTACTTTGATTTAGCTGGAAATGCAAGGGCAAAATTTTGTTTGGACATCGTTATTTTTTATTTTTCTGGACACGTGCCTGTAGCTTATATGTCCTGCTGTCCACTTGCCTCCCACTGTCCATGTGTCCTGGCCTATGCATATTACTTTGTTGCTTAGCGTTCATCACGCAACTTTAGCCCTATTCACTCAAATTGCAGGTATCGTGATGTATCGCGAATTCTTTCATATCTATCTTCTCAACATTCCTTCGGGTGCAGATGCAGATGGCTATATCTTTGTGCCCAGACCAGAGCTGATCTGTCTGCACTCCGCCCGAATGCACCCGAAAAATTGCGCACATTTTGTGTAGCCTCTTAACGAACGTTTTCGGATATAATTTATGTGAGTTTGCAAGTCTCGCAATTCACGTTCGCTTTCGACCTAGGTTCTCGACAGTTGCTCTCAGCTGTTATTGTAAACCAGGCCGGGTTATTTAACGATCCGTGCACTGCGAGTGCCAAACCTAATGGTTGAGATAAGCACTTTCTGCTAGCACATATATGCAAAGCCTTTCAGGGGCACCTTTTGCGCTACACCGGACGCCAAGAATGAAAAAGGGCCGTCCCAATTTCTAGAAAAAACAATAGGCGGTAAGACTGGATCTCCGTCCAGGACAAACCCTCGCGTCCCTCTACACCCGCTGTCGCCTTGTCTGAGGGTCCGTTAAGAGTCTATCTGTGGCGCTGCCGGTCACAAAGACCCGATGAGTGTGGCTTCTTTAAGCATTGGCAACGCGCAATCGCTTTTCTCGCGGCATTGGAGATCTCGAGAAAGAGCACAACACGCATGGAATAGAAATCAACTGATCATTGCGTATTCTATCCGCATACACTGAGACCATCTTGTTTCGCTCTTTTAGTGCATGAGCAGAGCTATGTCGTTGATTGGTGTTGCAACTTCCGGCAACGGACCTGCTCACTGCCGACAGTTGTGAGAGTAATTTTATCGCAACAGAAGATAAAGAGCATGTTCACACTATTGAAAGGAATGGAAGATAAATTGCACCAGCCTCTACCACTGGTATAGCAGGCAGACTAAGACAGAAAAATATATAGAGTTAGTTTGGTTTGGGCCCCGCCGGGGTGGTGCAGTGGTAAGACGCCCGACTACGGTGCCGGAGTTCCCGGGCTCGAGCCCGACCACGGCGGCTGCGTTTCGATGGAAGCGAAACGAAGTGGCGTCCGTGTGCAGTGCGATGTCAGCGCACGTTAAAGATCCCCAGGTGGTCGAAATTACTCCGTAGCCTTCCACTACGGCTCCCCTTTCTCTCTTTCCACTTTCACTCCCACCTTCCTCCCTTCCCTTACGGCGCGGTTCAGGTGTCCACAGAGAAAGTGTGACAGATACTGCGCCTTTCCCTTCCTGTGAACCAATTATTATTATTATTATTATTATTATTATTATTATTATTATTATTATTATTATTATTATTATTATTATTATTATTATTATTATTATTATAGCTTGGTTTGGTATGGTTTGGTTTATGGTGCTTAACGTCCGAAAGCGATTGAGGCTATGCATATAAAGTGAGGTCTAAGGACAGGACCTCTCATTCAGCTCTATGTAACTGTGGTGCGGGAGAGGAAGCCAGCGCGACGTTTTGTTCCTTTCTTTAATTTGCCCCGCCGGGGTGCCGCAGTGGTTACGGCACTCGACTACTGTTCCCAAGGACGTGGGATCGAATCCCGGCCTCGGCGGCTGTTTTTCGATGGAGGCGAAAGGCAAGGTGCCCGTGTGCTGTGCGATGTCAGTGCACGTTAAAAAACCCCAGGTGGTCGAAATTTCCGGAGTCCTCCGCTACGGCGTCTCCATAGCCTGAGTCGCTTTGGGACGTTAAACCCCACAAACCAGCCAATCAACCAACCAACCAACCTTTCTTTAATTCGACCTTTGTTTTCTGTTCTTGCATTGGTTGCACTTTGTCGCTAAAAAACTTTTTTCATGTACAAGTGAAACAGTGGGTAGAGAAGGGCGGTGAATGCGGGGCTAGAATTTCTTTGCTCGATTCTTTTCTTCTAGTGAGCTGTGTAGGCCAAGGAAATTACCGTTCCCAGACATGGGTTAAATTCTTGATATTTTTTGGACCTGCTGTCAAATCCGAAATACCCTTCCGCAGAATATTTGACCCGGCACATTTTAGTGCCAAGGCTTTATTTACGTCATTGATAGGCCAAACAAAACCACGAATGTTTTTGCGAAGCCTTTGCCAAACTCAAGGGGGAGAAGGGAACCGTTGAAGCTGAGTTTGAACTAAGGAATTCCTCTATAGTAATCAAGTACGGGACCTGGTAGCTATTGCTGCAGCTAATTGCCCGGCGTGTTAAACTTCAGCACACTCTCGCGCTGTGCGTTGCAAGTCGTCGTCTCCACAAACTTCCATCTGTGCGCAAATAGCTTTCGCTCGTCGTGGTCACTTTAACTATGCTAAACCGTTACCGTTTAAGGCCACAACCTTACTTGCCCCATTATACAATTATACATAAAAAACGGAATGCGATACGAGGATAAAGAACTTCAATACATGTCGAAAACGTCACTCGAAATTACTTCACCCGAGCGATTAAAAGACATTTTTCCGTTTTTACACGTAAGCAGTCTGATCGTCTCTGCCGCCTTTTTTGTTTTTTGTTATTTTTACAGTGAGGAGCTGTTTGAGGCCTCATCTAAGATAACCATCAGTGTAATCATTACCAGAAAGAGAGAATATAACTTATATACCTTGCTTGTCTAACGTTAACAACATACACAACCGTAGCAAGTGCAGAACTGTATGACAGATTCTCACTGAATTAACCGCGTCAAACCACGGCTAAAACATATAATTTAGAACCCGTTGTTAGCTGCGCGCACTATTTACTTCCTTTGTTGTGTGCAGCTTCCAGAGCTTTCATGGTTTAGGATGTCAGGCGATGGGCTCAACGAAACTAACCGAAAGTGCAGCACGTCAGAAATAGATAGAAGGCGTGGTACAGGCACGCATCGCGTCTCGACTTCCAGGAACGGCGGCCAAGTTTCCCGTCCGGTGTTGGCAGGTTGATGGGAGACACGACAAGTCTTCTGTACTGATCCCTGTACCTAACTGCCCGGCTACGCCTGGTTTCTGTGTGCGGTCCGGTTCTCTTACTTCCCCGTGCGAGCGCGCTTGCATGGGGAAGCCTTTGAGGTTTGGACTGCCCGTACGTTAGGTGGTATACGTGCCCCCTCAGCGTGATGGTAGCCTGTATAGTTGCGCATATCTGTATCTCTCGGGGCCGGCATGAGCAGCTCATAAGCATGCACGCCGCTATCGTCACCGCTGCGTGCCTGCAGTGACCGGTAGAAATGACGCCGTGAGCCCGGCAGCCGCACGCGGTCGCTACCATCGTGAAGGGATCGAGAAACAATGGATAGACGCTGGCAGCAATAGTGCTTCGCTCCGTTCGTGCCTTCTTCCAGATCACGTCCATGTGTAAAGCAGCCAGCGTGCAGGGGACCGCGTGGTTTGGTTGCGGAAGAAGTCCGCTGACTGAACCTCGGAGTCGCTACTCGGTCGGTAAGGAGGCCGTGGAGTATTTTTTTTTTTTCCGCGACCCCTGCTTGGCCGAAGAAAAAATTCCGAAATGTCGGGTGACTGTTTTCCCAGCACTGTGAGCACCTCCTAATCTCCTTGTTGTACGTAACATGCACATCTCTCGCCATTATAATTCCGTGATAATTAATGGCCACCGTTCTCACACAAGGGAGTCGACCCAATCCTCTCTTGATATATATATATTTTAAATATTGGAGCCGCAGTCTTTATATCGGTGGTTTATTTAGAGGACTGAGTAAAGGGTTCACGCTCTCTTTCTCGTCTCTCTTTCTTTCCTTTCACTTAACTTGACCCTGAACATTTATTGAACGCACGAATCAGGAAAAAAAAAAATAGAAAAAAGCTTACTTTTATTTAGGTGTCCTCGGTCTATGCTGACGTTCGCACAATCGCTGGTAATGAGCAGGGACAACTATCACCAGCAACTAGAAAGTCAAGTAAGTTTCTCAACTGCATATAGGATACTGAAACGATCCGTGCATGAGCGCGTCACGAAGAAGTGTGATGTTAATTCTGGCTGTCGCGAGGATTGAGCGGAACTTGCACTGATGCCACTAACAAGCAGACAAAGTGTATGCCTTGTCGCTCAATCCTACGCATCAACCCCACAATCCTAGTTCAGAAAAGCGAGCTTGTACCTGTACTTTGACTGCCGGCTTTCTCATATACTTTTCTTTATCTTTTCTTTTTTTTTTTTTTATTAATGCAAGTACTTCCTTATACTACCATTCAAGGATTATTATTTTGACGATAATTAGCGGTAAATAAAGAGCTCAAGCTGACAGAAACGATAAAGTAGACTTAAGGGACCACCAAGGATTGCGCATTCAATAACCAAAGAACTCGATATTTCATTATTCGAAACTAACAATCGCCGAAAACAACCGATACTTGCACTCTGAAATAAACACCGAAAATTGTCCGCCGTCCTCCGAATTTTCGAGAAAAACGAAACCGCAAAATCCAGCCTCTACGGTGTATGCTTCAGCTTGCGGGCACTGATCGCGAAGCTAGGCACGTATTATACGACGCCTTGACCCTGCAGCCAGGCCACTACAATGAAGCATTTAAAAACGCCGCACGTATGTTCAAACGCAACAAAAGAAACCCTGCCGAGGGCAACGCTTCCTGACTTTAATTAATGATGCCTTCTAGAACTGCAGTACTTTTCTTTGGTGCCTGAACAAAGGTCATTCCCAGCGGGACGTAGCAAGACCTGCTAGAATGCAACTTTCCAAGGTCCCAATGCGACAATGACAGTCGTTTCACACATGTTCTTTCGAGAGCTAATGTTTCTAGCATACTTATAGGTTTAGCAGGCCTACTTGGACACATCAGTAACGGACACGTTGCTCTCAGTTGTTTGATTCGTTTTCGAAAGCCGTTGCATAATGATTATATCTGAATCTTTAAATACGACATTAGCTAGGCGGCAGCTCTCATCGATATCAGTTTCGCTACATTGTTCGCGCAAATAAAAACAAAATATATCGGCGAAATCGTATGTGATCAACGGCTGTTCATTTTGGCCGACAAACGGCCCCGGCGCCCACGTGACAAGAAGCACGCCACATATACATGGAGCGCGCGGGGAGCCGCCGTCGCTGCTGGTAAGCAGAGCTTATTACCAATTGTATGCAAATCGTGGCACGCGGTTCTCGCCGACAGTAAACACTGAACTGAAACGGAGCCATTAATGCGGCTGGCGCCGAAACCACGAGAGCAGAAAACGACGCACAGCCGACGCTATTCTTTCTCCTGGCTCGTTGCTCACCGCCCTTGCCTTGGTCCTCCCCCCTTTCCTTTGAGGCAGTCGGTGTACTCAGTTGCAGCACGTGAAGGCACCCGTGGTATACCGTTATGTGGAACCCTTTTCCGTGCTCGGAATTCGACACAGCTCACAATGGCTTCAACATGCACCAAGTCCGAGTTGAGGCGGGCCGACGTCGTAAGACTTGCGCTCGTTACACGCTGTCCTGCCGTGTGCGGCGTGAAAGGGCATTGAAGAAGGGAAAGGAAAGAGAAAACGGAAAAGCAGTGACGATACGTGATGCGGAAGCTTATATATTTAGACAAAAGAATACGAATACTTCAGTGGTTTCCCGCCCTTCACTTCTGTACCTGCGAACCGGCCTTTATGCGGTTTCACAGACCTGCGCATGCGCAGATGCATGGCAAAGTTTGAACACTGCGTGACGAGTGCTGGAGTTAGATTTTACGTCGTCTTTGGCACCCGTGATGAGAAATATGCGTGCGAAAAGCGCTATTTATGGGGCCTAAAAATAAAACGTTCGTGTGCACGCTGATCGTAAGAGGAAAAAAAGAACAGGGGGATGCGCTGAACTTCCGAACTGAGAGTAGACGTGAAGCGCCTCTGACACCTCCTTTTCATTCCGCTCCATACTTTTATATTTTTGTTTGGGTTGGTTATTGGGGGAAGGAAGGCGCAGTGTCGCATTTCTATGCGGACACCTACACTTGTCAGCGGCGCATATGTCGTCCGTTCGAAGCCCTATCGCAAACTACACTCCGACATGACTAGAAAATTAGGGCTAAATGGGGCGCTAAATGGAATGACAGCACCAGGAATGGTACACAAATGATCGTTGCGTCACAGTTTTGAAACGAAACCAAATGCTTCTTTCCCTCGGCACTGCTTCTCTCAGTTCTTAGTTGCGAGACAGAGACAGGATGTTTTCGGGAAGAGGGCTGGGATGGGAGGGGGGGGGGTCGATCTAGCTCTTGACGCTTCGTGCAAAAAATTAGAAGGGTTCAGCGCTGTTGAACCGTATATGTAGCAAAAGCATTAGCTGCGGCCACCGAGCGTTCTTCTTCGCAATTAGGCGCGGCTCTCGCGCATGCGCATAACGGGCGTGCACACTCGCGCGAAACTCTGCTCCGACCCGCGTAGCGTTGCTTTACGCTACAAAACGCGTGCGCACATGTTTGGCAGTAGCCTGTGTTCTCGGTGCAACTATGCCTACTCTACATTGTCAGCGTTGTTGTTAGGATTGAAAGACAAAAACACCGTTCGCGGTCCGCACAGCATAGCGGTGCCCTATGCGCTTTACTTTGTAAAAGCTCGCAATGGGAGTCGAGGGCGCACTCTTCGATTCATCTCTTCGTGCATTCCGCCATCCTTGGCGCGCACCTGTTCCTCGTAGCCCGCCCACCCCGTGGGAGTGCTAAAGACCCGAACGTTCGTCCTGCTGTGAACAATCGGCCATCTGCCTCCGCCGTTTCGAATGCGGCGAGGCTTACCGAACAGAGAGCGTGCAAAGTACAATGCAACACACTCCGCGATGGCTCTTTGTTTCGCTTTTGTCTTTACGCGTCCGCTCTTTCTTCCACGTTACCCCGTGCACGCGCTTCACGCAAAGGACGCGGTGAACGCATGCGTGCTCGTCTTTTGTGCGTGACGGAACGCATTACGTCACGATGTGGAGGAAGAACGAAAGGCGAAATAATGGGAAAGGAGGAGAAAGGACGCGAAACGCTAACGAACGGAAGAGCGAGCTCTCTAAGTTCAGTCACGCCATGAGGCTAGCGATAAGTGGGCAGATTAGCGCACTGCGCCGTCCGCAGCCAGGGCCACGGCATTTTTGCGCCCTCAAATTTGAGTGGAATTTAGGCTGCGAGCAGGACCTTTGAACTTTGAGACCCTCGAGACATCCGCAATAGAAAAGGGGTCGTCGCTCACTCGGCCTTTGAACAAAAGGATTGGTTCTTCGAATCGTGTGTCCGCAGCGCAATGACAACGGCGGGTAAGAATGAAGCTGGTTTGCAAAGCCAGGCTGGAGTCTGGGCTACACGTACAGCGTGCCGAGAAATCGTAATATCACCGAGAACTGGGCGAGAGCCTTTGTAAAAAGAAATTGGTGTTGTTTGCAAGCTTTGTAAACAGCAGGAATTTGATCTTATCACAACTCATGACTTATGAGAGGAAAAAAATTGCTTTGAGTTGTTCCTGCAGGAGGTATTCGCAACTGGGCTGCACCCCTTTATTAAAAACATGATAGATTATAGTGATCAGCTACAATAGCGAATACGACTATCACAAACAAATAACCCGGTGTTCTGAAGGAGCGCGGTGTGAAACTAAATCACTCCAGAGCTTCAACAAATATTATCGTTGGGCACGCAGATTCTTCATGCTCAAAGAAAGCAATTTTAGACTAAGACTAGGTCAATAGACAACCTATTACGATTCCCAGCGTCTCGTGATTTATTCTGCCATCGTGTTCCAGTCGCTTTTGTCCCTACTGTTTATTTGAGTCGCTCCAGAAATCCAGTAAGTATTGGAGCAATATATGGAACCCATATATGTTCATCATATGATCATTTATATATTTATATATGGGAACTCAAGGAGGCTGCAAGTGAGGACCACTTTTGGGGCAGAAAACGAAAAGACATCCAGCGAAAGGAGCAAATGCGAATTAATATCTCCTCGCCTCGGAACAACGCCCCCAAGTTAATGACGCGTTCAGTCCTTTCCGGCCGATTACTTTCGGAAGCTGGGCTTCTTTCCGGTCGCTTTTCTTCGTTTTCGGCCAATTCCGGCAGCGCGGACGCAAGTGAAAAGCGCAGCGTTAGCCGTGAAAATAGAAAACTACGCAGCCCGGTAGAATTCGGGACGTGAGCGGCTATGCAGCCATGCGTAAATAAGTTCCTCCGTTGCAGCGGCAGCGGCGTTACAGTAGAACACGTGCGCTCTTTACAAGGCCCTGAATGCTATACTACGCATGATAATAATGGTTGCCGCCTCGAGCTTGTTTTTTGTGCATGGCTGCACGCGTTAAATGGGTTGCCACTTCTTGGCATACCTTTCATAGCTGCTGTTTAAAAATAAAAAAAAAAAATGTTAATAGTTGGCGCTTAAGGAGCGAAAAGAAAGAAGTACGGTGCGTTTTCTCCAGATTGTTTTATAACTAGAGCGTCACGTTGTGTACTTTAGAAAAACGTTGCAGCGACAGGAGATAATAATAATAGTAAAAATAAACGAAACGCCAACTAGAATGACTCCAAAAAAAAAAAAAAATGAATAAGCTCAGCAAAAGGGATGTAGGACAAAGTTTTGCCTCGCGTCTTGTTCTCTGCCTGCCTCGTTTCTTTTTGCGCCAGTACGTGAACCCTTTCACTAAACATGCGTTATAGTCCTGGTTTCTAAAAGCTGCAGACTGAGTTCCCGACTGGACCATTCGTATATTTTTGTTGGTTTGTTTTTATGCCCTAGCACGTTCTGAACGAGGATAGGTGCCGTATATGCCCTTCCAGAGATGCATGTTGTTCAGTATCGTCATCCCGAGTAGCCTCCAGGCTAACATCGTCACTTTACATTTCTGAACTGCAGCGGTGGCCTAATGGCCTGAGTATACATTTCGTATACTGGGGGTGCGAGGTGAGATTTCTACTAGCGCTGGGTAACCATCGCGGATACAATGGGCACAGCTGTTTTACTGACCTGATGGTAGTCTTCTCTGGCCTTAAATGCTGAGAAAATGAGTCTTAGTCTCCAACTTGTCATTTAAAAAACATATGCCACAAAGGTATTTGCCCAAAGTAAGCCTTCGCGCCATTAAACTTCACAACCATTATAGTTAACATTACAGAGTGCTTCATCCATATAGCACTTTTCACGTGCAACAGAAAAATCTGACCATCATCCATATATCGACATCGGATATATCTTCATTTTCAAACTGGTTCATGCTCTAAATTCAAGCATTCGTTTATGCGTATATGCGTATATGCACAACTTGCAATATAAGTAGGTAAACTAGGCGTTGCTCGGACTTCAAGTCGTGTGTGCACATATGCCATCCCACGTTGGCGCATGAATGCCCACAGCAGGTATTCTTTCCTTTTCTTCTGACCCTCTTGCTTTCATTCCTATCTTGTTCTTCAAAGTTCCCAGCCCCTTGAGCAACGCCATTTCAAAGACAGGCAGCAAGGTAAGTAACTGTCCTGAGAAAGGTATACAGTTTTCAACCATTATATCGCTCTTCCCCCGGCACTCCCTCTACAGACAGTGCGCGCACAACATAGAAGTCCCCCACTCGCTTTTTTTCTTTCTTTTAGTTTCCTCTGACATCGATCGTTTCCGTCCACTTTATCTTTCCAAGCGCTCCTGCTGTGCGTCCCAAGCGCGAAAAAACTTCTCACACCCCGATAAGCGTGAAAAAGAGGAACAGTACCAGAGCAGCGCAGCGCGGCCTTTCGGGACGATAAAGCGCAGAAACGCTATAGTCCACCAAAGGCGTCTCCGGGCGGGACACTCCCTCGTCTGAAACTGGGCTCTCGGAAGCGATTACGCCGCGCCGCATCGCCCCTTTCCATGTGAATGAAATCTCCCAAAAGCCGTAGTTCTTGTGTGTGCGTGTGTTTGGTACGAAGAGAAATACTTCCCACAAACTGTCCGTGGCTAAGGCGCGAGAAAATCGGGCTGACATTGCGAATGCCGGCTCCGTGGTGGCTGGCCGGTGATGAATAAAGGGCGACGGCGCGGGCGGGTTGCACGGTGTTTGTCCAGAGACCGGCTAATGCTCGAAGAACCGCACGCTTCGCAATGGCGTGCGATGTTTCCCTGGGGGTTGCGAGGGTGGCGGGGCGGATGTATGGCCAAAGGCGCGCGCCATCTTTTCCGTCGTTATCACTCTTGATTCCGCTATACTTCCACCACCTCCCCTCCTTTTCACCCCGCTGGAGCGGCAACGCTACGGTGGCAATATAAGAGCGGCCGGAGGCGTCGAAAAATTGTGGGTCGAGCGTGTGCAGTCGACGCCCTTCCTCCGCAGTTCGTCCTTTGTGTTTTTTTTTTTTTTTTTGTTTCTGTTCTTTCGCTTCCTCCTTTTTTTTTTTTTTTTTTCCCGAGCGGTCACTACAGCCTCGGTGTGAGAGAGAGATAAATGTTAGTCGCGGAGCGCATACTATCGCCGCCACCGGTGGACCGCCCAAGCAATCGGCGCGCGCATTTGTGTGCCCGCCGAGAGCCGTGGGACGACGTGGAATGATTGGGGCTCTGCTTATGCTTGAGCTGGTGTGCAAGCTGAAGTGCCAGCGTGTTTGGATAACGGTCTCCTTTGTCTTTGCGTATTAGTTGTCCTTGCTCCATTCTCTGTGGCCCACGTGTTTGCTGTCGAGCACTAACAACGTAGATTCCTGCCTTTGCGGGTCGTGTCTGTGCGCTCCGCGGATGCCACCGCAAGACGCGGGTTAGGCCATTTGCTTTCATGCTGACGGAAATGAGACATATGGCAGTGAAGCGTTTGAGATGTGCTTATGTGTGCAATATGCTAGTGTCATATCATACTGCTGTGACTACATTCAGAATGGTTGGCGGGGAGGGAAGGGCGTTTCGAAAGCTATTGGCCAGCACTATATACACAACAGCTTGTTGTTATGGCTGAAGTCAAGTGACCTTTCCTCCGGCCTTGTATACCCTATACCCAGTGATCAGACGCTACAGTGCTCTCGTTTCATGCTGATGTAGTCTTCGCGAGCATTGACGGGAGGGGGCACTCGCCACCACTTCGCCTGATATCGGTAAGGTGAAGATTTAAATTAAGCCATACGGTATCCAAACCAACGTTGTGTTTAAAACTTGTTGAACTTAGTGCCTGCATCACGGCTTTGAAGGGAGAGGAGCTTTGAATAATTACAATAGTTCAGCAAACAATGCTCACGAGGCCACCGCAATCATACAACGAATTCTTCTTTCTGAGACTCTGGCTGCATCATTCATGCGTTCGCTACGGGGTGCAAAACAAGGTGGCGCATTTAACTTACCTTAAGAGTGGAACGCAATTCATTAAAATCTACATTTGTTGCTACTTTGGTGTGTCTGCATCGTTTGTTTGTGTTTTTCCTTTCGGCGAACGTGCCTTTTCTCTTTCGTGGGTATTTTTTTATTCTGTTTTGGAATGCAAAGAAATCTCTGCCTCTTATGTTTTTTTTTCTTTTCTTTTTTTTTTTGCGGCAACGTGCGTTCTCATCGTAGAACTTGCTTGGCAGCAGTTTATTTGGAATCGCGTGGCCATAGAGGTGGAGCATAAATGGAGGCATAACAGAAAGACTAAAAACGCACCTAGTGCGAACCAAAGAGGATGTTCTTCTAGATTTACGTTTATCTATCTGGTGGGTCCACTAACCTGCCATGTCGCCCACTGAGTTCGGTAAAACGTCGATGTAAGATAGGATACGCAACACATCCGCAGCCTGCGAGGTCTCCATCCACCGAAGGCTCTTAACAAGACAATATCGCGCGGAACAGTACGATAGCCCTGTGTGTAACTTTCTGGTAGCCTGTCTCACTCCTTGTGTGAACTCAGTGTAATTTTTCAGACGATGTAGATTCATCTTTCTGGCAGAAACACTCTTCGAAGCGCTCATCTCCTTACTTACCGGTGGATCTGGGAAATTTTAAGCTCTAAACCGCCTGCCACTTTCATAACCTCCGCAAATTCGTGCTAAAAGGCCGCGTTTTAGATATACGATTATGCCAGCACTTACGCTGGCGACATCGTACAGTACGCGGAGCGAAACGTGAGAAAAACATTCAGAGCCGGCTTCCTGCTGTCTTATCCATGTGCTCTTTCCCAGGATACCGCGGCACATCCAAACTCCGAAATGGCGTCCAGTACTGGATTTGGTTCGGCCCATTTCTTCCCCTTGAGTATTCCGCTATGAGCTACGATTTAAAGAAATCACCAGATTCTGGTCCACTTCCTGCTCTATTCAGTACGCGCCTTCGGAGCCTCTCACCATGAAGCGCTGGAAAGGGTGCGGGGCGTAGTCGTCTTGTTGACCGCGGAGTGGAAAGATTAGTCGTATCGTTTCGTTGCAAAGTGTGGTGGTGCCTAACAATAGCCGTTAAAATCTGGCAACCGTTCTCCACCGGCCGTGGAACCGGGAAAAAAAGGAGAACGGACGTCTCTGACGCCTGGCACTATATAGCCTGGCCGAGGCAGCGAGCAATGTGCGTGGTGATCCACTAAGACAAACTCGCTCAGCGCGAAAGAAAAATGCCTTAGGCGGCACTGAAAAATAGAGAGCGAGCGGGCTCAGCAGAATTGGCTCGCCATACTTTGTCCATATACGCTTTATGTTTCCGCTAGACTGACTCTCCCCTCCCCGATGTGACGCGGATGCAAGTCGCTTCGTATATAAGCTGCATCGCGCGTAACTTCGCCTCGGGTGGCGGTGAGCGTGCGGACGCCACTGGCCTGTCTCCCGAGGCCGGTCCCGTTTTCAATTATTTTCACTGAAGCAGCTTTTCCTCCTCAGTCTATTCTACTTAGCTGCCCTCCCTCTTCTTTCTCCATTCTCTTTCTACGCGCGCCCTCCTCTTCTTCTACGTCGCCTCGCTCGCTGCGATATCGGGATATGATACTTGTTTTCTTGGATATTTCCTTGTATATTTCCAGAATTTCCTTGTCGGCGCTTCTTTTTTTTATTTCACTTTATACACTGTGGTACACTGCCCTGCTACTCGCACTCGGCCACTAACGCCCAGAATCTCTCCTCGCTGAACTTTATTCCCGTTTAATCTCGCTCACTTCTCTTTCGCCACTGGTGAGTGCCTTTTGCGCTGGCATCGTTTGGAGGCCGTAGAACGAGTTAGCGCAGAATGTCAAAGCGAGTCGAGCCGCTCTACTTCACCCTGTAGAAATAAAGAAAAAAAGCAGATCACGGTGAACAGAAAATAGTGTTTCGCCATAGGGCTGGATTTTCGTGGGCTTGGTGGAGTTTAGGCTTCCGCGGCTGCGCGCTTACTTCAAGAAGTGCACCTTCTTGACGGATCGTTGAGAAACTCGGGCACACTGCTGCTTAAGAACTCCTTCCAGCCGACACCTTGTCTACGCATTTTTTTGTGGCTTCCTTGTAGATTACTATAGTCGTACCAGCGTATGCCTTGCGCATAGAGATGAAATCATTCTGTGCGTTTTTATGTTCCGGTTTTTGTTTTCTTGTTGTGTGTGTGTGTGCGTGCGCGTGTGTGCGTGCGTGTCAGTGCATCGTGGTGATTTGTGAGTGCTTGCTTGCTTTAGTAGATATGGAGAGCAAATACGCGAGAACACATGTACACATATGTACATACATAATCTACCAAACCGTGATAATAAGCATATTAACGTTCCTGTGTTTTTTCTGTAGGTCCAAAAAAGCGTTGGCTCTGTTATGAAACATATTCTAGTGAGTACTTAGACGAATATATATATATATATATATATATATATATATATATATATATATGTTTTCTGCTTATATATGCACGTACAATTTTTCTGTATGTCCTCCACGAATAACGAAAATAAAGAAAAAACGAAGCTGAATCGAAGGAGAGGCCAATTCCTGCTTATCGTTTGAGGCAAACAGACATCCGAGCCATGAAATTAGCTGATCTCAGATAGCACACTGGCCTCAATGGATGGAAGCAGGTCATACCACTGAAAACACTGCCCGCTCGTGACTTTCATGACGGTGCCCCTGGAATCTCGCTTGCGCTTCTCCCGAGAGCACACGCAACATATTGCGTGCACCCAGTGCCATCATGCTCGCTATTACTCTTCCGAGGCTGGCTCTTGAATGAAGCCACTGGAGCGGAGCGCCATCTTAAGCGGTCCCGTTTGTTCCTTCAATTAGCCGGGGAGACGGGGAAGAACAATGCCTTGTAGAGAAAGAGAGATAGAGGCAAAGAAAGGATGCAAATCTTCGCAGGCCGTTCAGCGCGCGCTGGCGTGAGCCTGCCACTATCTCGCTACGCTGCTGACCTTGACGCTCTCTTCATCATCGGAAAGGAGTGGAAATGAGGCAGATGGTCTTCACGCTCCAAGCTTGTGCGAGGCGGCTGAGGCATTGTCCTTTCATTATGCATACGGGGGACCACCATCGCGGCTTATCGCTGTGACGTATAATGCCGATCGGGGCGCGCTAGGCGCTAAGCGGCCAGCACGACCTCACGCTCCATTGGTTTCCCGCGGTGTGGCGGACCGCGAAACGCGCTGTCACTGCAGAACAGCTTCCCGGTCTCAGGAGTGCGATGGCAATGCAGTGAGGGCGGTCGGGCGAAACGAAGGTGTTTCGGTAATGACTGCGGTTTACATATGCCGGAGTAGCTGTCGTGAGAGCGGGCCACTGGTTTCGGGAGACGTGTGAAGTCAAAACGAGCGTGTGTATGTGTTTATATATAGCTCACGGATGCACTCTGGGACCTCGATTTTATGTTTCCCCTGCTTTTATCTCCGTAGAGCCGCCTACAAATCGAACAAAGACCGCGGTTTGACGGCGCGAACGGTGGTTCCGCCAGATAGTTTTCGGTGGCGCAGTTAACAATAGGTTTGGTTGTGCTCTTTCCTTTCTCTGGATCTGTGCCAGTAGGCTAGGTTCTACATTGGCGTACATTTATGTACTTCGACATCGAAGAAAAGTCTCTGGTAGCTTCGATAGATCGTTCTTTTGATCTGATGCTTCAGTCGACCTCTACAGGTTCGATCGCTGCCTATACTGATCGCTATTCTCGAAATGACACTATTTTCAATATTATAATATTTATTTTTAACCTGTACGCCAATCTTTAGTATAGGGCCGGGAAGCGGTAGTCGTAGCAATGTCTGACGATGAAGTGCACAGGCTCCTCTGAAATATATTTCGAAGTAGCTGACCTTTTGCACGGCTCCTTACACATGCTGTACACATGCTCTTGAGTACTGCTATGCAAATACGGTCTCTCAAGTTCAGTGCGAAGAGAAAGTCGGTTTCAAGCACCCCGAATACAGAGAAACATATGCGGCTCTGCATCACAAACCTCACCTCATCGATGCTGGAATTGTGGCGCGGAACGATACATGCCAAGATGGGGCCGTCGCACGGCTGTCGTAGCGTTTCACTACCACTGTTATTGTTCGTTAATCTCCGCATACGCGCACGTGGGAAGGACCCATGCCATCAGCTGTGTACAGAGGTGCCTGGTTGCCTGTAGTGCCGCAGGCGACTTTTCTTCATCTTTTTGCCTTTTCCCGTTGCTTATTCTTTATCGTATACGAGGAAGATGCGCCAAGCTATGCAGCAAGATGCACTATAAGACGACCGAGAAGGAGGCTGTTTTTCCGTTCGCTGACCGCTTGCTCCACTTGCAACGGCGTCTGAAGCTACCAGCATGCGCTGAGGTGGTGGTCTACATTTTTTCCTAATTTATGCAATTGCAGCGCTTGCTTGGCGTACGATCCTGCATGCTCTGCGCACGAGAGCTGTTTCAGGTGGATGGAACGCAGACAGGGCCTGGGGGCAAAACGGCTCAGTGCGCCGAGACATCATGATTGCGCCCCTGCGGGTGTGCCGCGCTCTATGCGGAAAACGAAAGGAATACTACAAGAGGGAAAATAAGAACAAAGGGTGACCGCATACTTGCTCACGTGTTGCAATGTTGGTAATGAACGTGACAGGGTTCACCAATTAGCATTATTTAGAAACGCACGACTGAGTCGTCTTGCTACTCTATTAGAACGGACACGAATTTTTCAACGAAGTGATAAAGTGAATAATTATGCAGCAAGAGAGGCGATAAAGCTCGCGCGCAGCACGCACAGAAAGCAGCGCAGGCATCGGTAAAGAGGCTTCAGTGATCGTTTGAAGCAACAATCTGATACAGAAGAAGCTATCATGTGACCTGTCTTTCTGCCCCGTGTTCTCATCTGTTTGCACAGGTCAAAGTGTTAACTAACTAGGCCAAATAAGCGCTTTAGAATTTATGTTGTGTACAATAGAGTAGTTCGATATAGTCTGGTTTGGTTTGATTTGTGGGGTTTAACGTCCCAAAGTGACTGAGGCTATGAGAGACGCCGTAGTGAAGGGCTATGGAGTAATTTCGACCACCTGGGGATATTTAACGTGCGCTGACATCGCACAGCGCACGCACGCCTATTCGTTTCGCCTCCATCGAATAGTCTATTTCCTGCGTGAACAGCCTGTGGCCTCTTCTAAGCATGCATTTATGTATATTTCAGAATAAACACTATTCCTATATATAAAACATCTTTAACCTTTTTCACCTCGATCGAGCCTAAAGCCTCCGCTTTTCATGTGCGCAATATAGTAACGTTTGAACTAAGCGCCAGTTGGTGGATAGTATGAGGTTCGGCACCGCTTTCCCGAAATCGGCATACAACATCGAGACATTTGATCCACGAAAAGCTGTCAGAAGTTTTTCACTTACGCAGCACTGACTACAAGCAGTCCAATTTCGTCAACTATATACTTGGACATTGAGTGAGACGCACAGTGTAGTGCCAGTGCAGCGTACCACACTGCAAGCTGCAAATAACTAGCATTATCGTCTATAAACCATGTCCTTCCAGCATGACTTGCGTATCCCATACTGTTAAGCAGTACTTCGGCCCTCCAAAAATTTTTACACCGTTAATGGTGTAGCGCGGTCCAAGGGATGACACCTTGGGGTTTAAGCAGCCGCGCTTCGTTGTGCTAATGTCCCGCGTTTCACGTCGGAGGGTGGGTGTTAAGCCTTGGCAGTTGAGTCGCTTTTTACAGCTATAAAGGTATCAAAATTTTGTGCAAACCGTAGGAGTATAGGTCTTGGACAGGTCCACATAGTACAGTTTCGCATGTAATAAATGAATATATTATTATTATTATTATTATTATTATTATTATTATTATTATTATTATTATTATTATTATTATTATTATTATTATTATTATTATTATTATTATTATTATTATTATTATTATTATTATTTATAGTTAACACGATTAAACAGCTTTGAGTGAGGTTGTGCACGGATATTCAAAAACACGAGTACCGTCAGTGCACGATCAGACGCTCGGAAGTGGCGCAGGCACCCCTGATATGTCTGCAAGGAGGCCGGTACGTCTCCCGGCAAAGTAGCTTACACTGCCGCAGGCGTTTCTTTGCGGAAGTGTCGAGCAGTGCATGAGCCGCCGAGGGAAAAACACGGGCAACTCTCGAGCACTTAATTGAAACGTCGCGTGTGGGACGCGTCATACAACACGTAGGCACACACACACTCTCCGGATCCGAGTTTCCCGCCCGCCCTCAGTCAGAGAGCGCGTCGAAATGCCATCATCGACACAGAAACACCGTTCCGCACCGATCGGAGCAAGCGTCGCCTTCCTGTCTCCGCGCACCTGTGTGCGTTGCCGGTCGTTTTCTTTACTGTCCTCCGAGCGGCGCGGTTTCTCCTTATCCTTGCCTTAATCCTCGCCTGAAAAACCAAAGGCCGACCGGATACGATAAGGGGACCCAGCCGTCTCCGTTTCAGTATACCGCCGTCGGGCCGTTCGTTGTGCGTCGCGTGGAATTTCCGGAGCTTAGGCGTAATTCCGTGTACGCCCCCTTGCGATATGACGTTACGTGCTCAATTTCGACAGCGGAGACGACCGTGTGGCGTGATGCAACCACGTCGTTTAATGTCACTGGAACTCAGGTCGTCGGCGAAGCGGGGAATTTCGTCCGCATTTAGGAGCGTGGCGACAGAAGCGGCACAACAAACGCAGGGGCACGTTAATGCGTTATGAATTGAGTGACCAAGATTAACGTGTCTGTTATGTGAATGCGCAATGGTAGGAAATGTCGTATACCATTAGCCGATAGGATGCGTGGTGCATCACTGAAGTCTCCCCTTTCTTCTATACGTGAAAGATGTGACCAGACCTGCAAGGCCGGAAGTCGCATCGAGGCGCAGATGCCTAATTGTGATCAGATTCGGCAAAAATGATTTTTTGTTTGTTTGTCACTGTCAGCGGCAGATCACTGGTCGCAGTTTCTCATGCTAGAACTTCCGCCTGCTTGCCTATTATACCAGGGTTAGCTGGCGCTCTCACACAGACCCATGTGAATTGTTTTCTATTTCGGCGTTACTTGGCACGGGTAATACTTTTTCCAGGGATCGAAGTCATAGACTAACCAGTCAACACCACAACTGTCCGTACTGGAGCTTACGAGCGGGCCCTACGCTGTAAAACATCCTTATGCATTCGACTTCTTCGCGATGAAAAAACTGTAGGCTGAGGTAGAAGCAGAGTCCTTCAATACTGCTAGAAGTTAAGCGTTACTGCTGAAACTGATTTATCATCGCTCATTTATGCCCGGGGGAGAATTCGGTGTTATTTCCTTTATTTTAATTTTTCGTATTTACTTGGGGGGAGCGGGGGGCCTCATACGTGGGACGCCATTATTTTTTATCGGTTTACTTGGGCTTAACTTATATTTTTTTATTTTCAGGAATTTTGATGTTCTCTATCATTACGCTTATACGTGCCTGGTCCGGGCCTGCTGAATCATACGACTTTTCTTATATAAGATTGCGTTTGTATTAAGCAAATGTACGAGAAGTTGGCTACTGACGGGTCATTTCATTCATAATCGTCCATTCTTTGTATTCGTTTTTTTTTTTTTTTGTTTTCTTCTCAGTTCAACAAGCACGGCAGTTAGATGCTGAGAGCGTGCTACGAAGACCCTCATAATTGAGGAAGAAAAGTGGACCACTATTCTCGTCGCTCGGTGCATACGTGTTTTTCGGCGCTGCTTCTTCGGGCTCAGATAGCGTGCGCCAGCGAGCGGACCAACAAGCGCCCAAAAGATGCGCCACTCACGTGTCGGGGCGTCCCTCATGCGAGGAAAATCCTTCCGCTGACTACACTGAGCGAGGCACACAAATGATACCGTCGTCGACGGCGTTGCTGCTGAGTAGCTTATCACGGGCCACGCGCGACCCTCTTCTGTCAGAAGCCAATGTTTCCAGCAGTTTGGAAGTGTTCAAAAAAAAAAAAAAAAGTTGCAAGAGAGAAAAGGAGAGAGAGGCTTTAAAGACGCTCTAGATTTCGTTTAAGCGTTTCCTTATGTGCCACAAAGATAAAAGGAGAAAATGAAGGCACTCTCAAAGCTGGGCGAAACTGAAATGCATCAGATGAAATGTATAGTGCGAAATTCAAGGGGGATGCGTGCGCTTAGCGCTTGTGGGCGTGTGTCGAGCCGGTGTTGTTACCTGTCTGACTCCTATCCTAAGTACGAACTGAGTCAAAATTTAGTAATAATAATAATAATGAGAAAAATTACAGGGAAGTTAGAATCCGACCTACGTTGATCTTGGCAGGTGCGCAAAGTGTTGAAGGGGACAGTAATGATTGGTGTGCAATAAAGAGTGGTAATATTGGAGGAGTGAACGGGTAAGAGGCCAAAGTTAGAAAGGCTTGTAAGCTTTCTTTTATCTGTGAGATAGCTGCTTTTGTTTTTAACCAAATAATCCGCAGCCTACTGGGTCCGGCGGCATATTAGCAATAGTTAAAACTGATGCCAGGTGAAATGATGCTGTGTTGGTCTAATGTCTACGTGCCTCTTCATTGTAGAGGCAGCAAAGTGCGAAAAGGAACTCAATGGTGTAAATAGAACTATAAATACCCACTATTCGTTATTTCACTACTCCAGTTGTTTCAGTGAATAAATAGTTGACACTTCCCGTTTGAAATTTACTATGAATTTACTACAAACCTTATAAATCCAGGTGCCATTATCGCAGTTGCGCGTTCTGCGGAAGTCATGCATTAAGTTGAAAAGTAAAACTTTCCCAGAGAGCGAAGAAATAAAAACAATCTAAATCGAACCCGTTCATATACCGATGATAACTTTATAGTGAAAAGTGTAAAAACAAACAAAAAAAAAAAAAAAGAAACGCTTGAAGGTCTGTCAGAGGTGTGCAGCAAACAATTAGCGCGAAAGTATTCATCCAGCCGTGCCTGCCCCGAGCGAGAATGTTTGCCTTGTGGAAAAATTTACATTGGTCAAACATGACTCTGACGTCATCACCCAAGAGACAAATCACCAACTGGCTCGAATTTCGAAAATGATGTATAAGAAACCAGGCACATTGGTTACGTTATTTTAAGGATGGATAATATTGGATTAGGCCAATCGGCCAAAGTGGACCAAATTGACAGCCATGTACGGTGGGTCATGCTCAGTTCCATGGTCATCACCAAAGTTGGCCCGGGCTTCCCCCGAAATTACACGGGTCACTCGAAAGTTGACATCGGCCAAATTGGACCAAAACTGATATCCAAGCATAATTGACCATGCCGGGTTCGATCGAGGGTCGTACCGAAATGATTTGGCCTAGACTAACCGTAAAATTTGGCTCGGGTCACGCAAAAATTGACCTACATAAATGCGCCGAGTGAACGGTGGTTTCGCACGAGTTCCCGGTGTAACTATGTTAGATCACTGGGATTTTTTTTTTTTAGCCACGTGCACGTAGCGTACAGCTCAGTAAATGTGTGCCTGAAAGCCCCAACAACCTAAGCAATGGCTTGACCTAAGCAACGGCCGCTCCGCCTCTGCTGTCGGAGGCGAAGACAGGTAAGACAGGTATATGGCAAAAGGCCGCACATGTGGTTGCGCGCGTGAGAAGCATGCCACAGGAGGACTTCGACAACCAAGTTGCCATCGCGAGTACAGCACCACCTCGGGTGTTGTAAAATCGGCGAGCAGCAGCCGTCAAAGGCTAGGTGGCTTCGCTATAAGGGGGGGGGGGGGGGGGGGGGAGTGGAGTGGAGTGAAGGTGGGCCCTTCTACGATAACCTATTTCCAGTGGCCTCGAAATTCGTCAGGCTAATCGCCCCACGGCCGACGGCTTCCGCCGTTGCCACCGCTGCGCTTCGGGAGCTTCAGGGAACGCCGGCTTTCCTTTTTTCTTTTTTTTTTTCCCCGCTTTGTCCTTCCCCAGGCCGGCGGCCACGTGACGTCAGCGGCCCGCACGTGAGAGCACGCGACGTACGGGCCATGAGCACCGCTCGTGGCGTAACGGTCTTGCCTTCGTGGCGTGGCGGGGGGCGCAAATCCGATTGCGGCCGGTCCAGCAAGGTGGAACGAGATGGCATGCCATGGGCCGTCATACGGCAGCGTCGAAGGTGAAAGTCACCTCAAAGCATGCTGGCTATAAAACAACAAAAAACAAACAAACACAGTCTCTTTAATGATTACATGATTGCGTTGCCTGACTTAGACTACCGGCTTACTGCAAGTGAAGACAATTAAATGAACCACGATGTATAACCGTTGTTCTTCATTACTTGTTATATTAACCAGCTGTATCTCTTCTATAGTACTTCCTTACTACACTGCTTCTTCCGAACAAATTGATCAATAGACCAGGACGCATGCAGATAAAGAACTCGCACGTACACCTTGCACGCAGCTGAGAGTGCCTCTAAAAAACAAAGTGGATGCCTCCTCCGCTCGCAAGAGAACCGTTGGAGGCCGCCTGCAGTTTTGTTGCGCATTTGAGCGCGCGCCGAGCAATATTCAGCTTCAGTCACCTGATACACAATCCACACTGAAAGTGCGATGCACCCTTATTGCGGACGTTCATGTTCGTTTATTGGTCACGGCTGGTCAGCAGTTTTTGCGGGACTAAGAAAATTACTTTGCCAATGCAGGTATCGCTATTTTGATCCGTTACGTGCGCATTCGCCATTCTTTAGAGGCTGTGGCTCTTCTGATCGGTAAATATGGTCATTCGTGTATATGCCATTGTCCATTCGTGAACCGCACTAGGAGCTGAAGCGATCGAACTGAACGCCCATGAAACACGAGATGTCCAGTTGCATTAACGGCCCACCATTCATGGTTAATAGAAAATTTCAATCATCTGCAGTCACAAATGCTTTACCCATGTTCAGTCATATATGCGTCGTTTTTGTAAAAAAAAAAAAAAAAAAAAAAGACAACAAAAAACGGCATATAGAAAAAAAAAAACAGCCGTTACCCAAGGGAACCTGCGGGGATCCGATTTGACAATATTGAGGCACCCACGAAGACCTTTCACGGCTGCATTCGCCATGAGGGATCGCTCTTTGTAGCAGCCAAGCAGCCAGTTGCACAGAGGGAAAGTCAGCTACCGTGAGCACTCAGGCAAGGGCTCTGCTGTAATGCCTTTACGTGTATTCCTTTAGAGCACCCGCTGCCTCCTGACGGAAGGAAACTACTCGCGGACCTCCGCACGCGAGTTGCAGTGTAATTCAGAATTCCTTGACCGAGGGCAAGTACACCACTGAAGACGGCACGCCATCCGCAGGCTTGTTTCCCAGGTTCTTTACGTTGAAGCACCAAACATGGCTTTCATGGAGCGGCTTAGAATACAAAGCTTATTTTTTCTGCTTAAGGCTCCGAGTGAGAAATTCTGAGTAAGTTTTTATTATTATTATTATTATTATTATTATTATTATTATTATTATTATT
>JAJIZL010017195.1:30869-42417 GCA_023969395.1 Amblyomma maculatum
TTATTATTATTATTATTATTATTATTATTATTATTATTATTATTATTATTATTATTATTATTATTATTATTATTATTATTATTATTATTATTATTATTAGTAGTAGTAGTAGTAGTAGTAGTAGTAGTAGTAGTAGTAGTAGTAGTAGTAGTAGTATTTATTAGTATTATTCAAAGCCTCTCTCATCGTGGTAACACAAAAGTACCGGGAACTAGAGGAAATCAGCTTTTTATGACGTTTTATCATCTTGAACGAAACGTCGGTTTCCCGTTTCACACTTTAGACCAGGGGCCGCACTCCATACGCTTTATACGCTTTAATTTTTCATTCCATTCTATTTCAAAGCCGCATCAGACTAAAAACGAGAGCGGGCAGTCGCAGGAACTGCAAAATGGAGAGTTCCACCGTAATCGACCAATCGCCATCGCCAATCGCAGTCGCCGCACGCGCCGGCTAATCTTGGCTGCAACCAAAGTTGGTGTGCGGTCGCTACTAAGCCAATGGTCTGGCCGCTCCCGCTGCGCTTGAAAGGTGCGGCTTGGTCGCTCAGCAACAATGCCCGAAGCAAGGGAATCAAATGGATTTCAAATGAAAAATACAAAATAGAAGCTTATGGAGTACGGTCCCAGGTTTCCGTTACATTCGATGTGGCTAAATATGAAAAGTACAACGAATAAAGAAAAAGAAAACAGTAGACTTCGCACGCTTAGATGTTTGGGAGAGAATATATTGCTTTCCAGATTTATTTTCAATGTTCATGGTGTGTGCGCTACACGCTACTCTATAAATTATAGCTTATCCAGCATCTAGCATATTGAGAATTACGCTGTATGGTATATTGGCTCCAAAAACAAACGTGCCATCACAAACCTCACCGATATCGTTCAGTTATTCAGTCACATTTGACTATCTGAACTTAACTTTCGACAACTCTGAGTATTTAAGCAAGGCGAAGTGGCCTGGAATGGTCAACCCAAGCCATGTCTGTCCTTTTCTTTTTTCATGGTTTTGGCAAGTATGGTTCTACTCTGCTTCTCTGGGTCGGAACAGTTACTTCAGTGACCTCCACAAAATTAGTTTTATTGCGCACGCTGCACAATTTTGCTATCCAACAAGCGCGACTTAACTATTTCCCAGTCACGGCATGCGCTGGTTACGAAACTGCCTCGTGAGAACGTACATAGGAACGAGCAAAGTAAAGGTTACTTAACCACTAAACTGAGTCGAAATGAAGGCTACGCGGAGGTACACAGGGGAGGCTAGGCTCTAGGTTGAAGAACGCCCTGCTGAGTGTAAGACGGTTGGCCGATAGCGCATGCAGAAAATACACAAACACCACGACCTGTTCAGCTTGCGAAAGTACATTGTAGGAAGTGTGTAGTAAAGCACTGAGTGCGAACTGCTTTCCTTGCGTTCTGAGGTCACTGACCACCGAAAAAAGAAAAATAATCGCAAATTACAGCTACAACAGAACGTGAAAGAAAATTATCCTCGTGTTACCCTCACTTGGCGTGAAACTGCTGAGCTGTAATTTCTTCTTTGCTGCTTAGCAGCTTCATATCCTTCGTTCGTAATGCAGCAACGCGGCACCCTTTTTCTTTTCTCCGCCTTTCTGGGGATGTATATCGTCGAAACAACGATACCTCTAATGATTAACGATTACATCTCAGCAGATGTCGGCCAATAGAAATCTTACTCAAAACTTAAGAGCCATCTTTCTATTTCTTTATTGACTGCTTAATAGAGCTTTATTTTATTTATTTATTTTTTCAAACTATTATGATGGTGTACTATCGTTGTAATCCCTGCAAACTCATCGTGGTAGCACAAATAACCGAAGTTTCTAATAATAATAATAATAATAATAATAATAATAATAATAATAATAATACACTGCTTCAACTTCGCCAAGACTTTCTCTTTACAGTGCGTTGTGTTGTATGGCGGTGTTCCCTATAATGAACAATCGATGTGCTGTTTTCAAAGCGGACTCCACTCTGGTAACTAAATTTCAATCGTATCTTCTTCCGCGAGACATTACAAAGCACGGCGCGAACTGGTGAATCTAGTAAAACACGTCGAGATTTTTTTTTTGGGGGTGTGTGTGTTTCTTTTTACTCATAAAGTACTGGCTGAGAACTAAAAATAAATCATGCTAAATATAGGTCAATTATGACGTCACATAAGACATGTTGGAGCGAAGACCCGTTACTATCAAATGCCGAATCCACGATGGTCACGTGACATCTAATACGTATTCCCTACACCACTGCCACCGCTTCGATCCTATAGTGTTGGAACACCCTTGTTGACTGACATCTACTGTTGTCTACCGCGCGCTCTCCTTCGTTGCAGTGGAGACATCATCGCTTACGTTGCTGCTGTGGACACTACTAGGTATACCAGATGGCTTTGTTAATCACGTTTAGGTGGGAACCTGGGAAAGAAATTAAAAAAAAAAGCAAGATAGAAAGCGAATGTCTGAGATGAACGCTTCGCGAGTGCTCTGCGGCTGCCACAGCCGTCCGACCCATTTCCCCTCTTTCGCCTTCCGTATAAGAGGCCTCCGCGACCCACTGCGCGTGCCATTTCCTCTGAGCGACCTCAAGAGGAGGGCGTGACCGCAAGAGCGGCGGCGGTGACAGCGGAAGCCGGCTTTCACTTTTCACAACCGCCATGACAAGTGGGCGCAAAGCGCGACCTTGTTCATCTCAGACCCCCTCGGCAGCACACCCATTTCGATTAGCAGCGCCACGCGAGGAGCCGTTTCATTTAGGAACCATTGCCGGGCACGACATATATGGCTAGATTTGAGGACCGTACTTCCACGCTGTTCGCCTCGTGCCTTTAATTTCCGACTTTCTAGGAATCTTGTCTATAATTTTACTCCATGGTCATCAGCGTAGGGGAGTATATTAAACGCCGTCCGTTACTGCATGATCTTAATGGAACGTCGTTAGATGATGCAGACTGCCCTTGAGCTAAGGCGTACAGCCCTCTTGTCAACAATAGACGGGCAACCAGTCTTGCTTGTGGGCCCATTCCGTGAGGTTTATTTTAAATAACGAGATCTCCGGGTCTATTGACCATGAGGGGAACTACACTCCTCACAATTCCAGAGCTTAGAAGTGCCAGGGACATTACAGGGCATTTTAACAAATAATGTTATCCATCTTGTTTCGATGAATAGCGTATACGTTTTGAAAAGGTTGTCAGTATAAACAAGATGGAGGAAAAACGTTACATTGCATGTAAAAATTCAATAATAGTCAGAACAGCTGGGCTTCACTTCAAGGTTAACTTGTAAAGAAAATGTAGGATAAAAAAAAAAAAAAACGAAAATCCTCGTTCTTGAACCTGCTTCTCTCGAACTCTGATCGTTGTTTTTTTCTTGCTGTTTTGTTCTGTACAAGACGGACCCAGGTAAACCAATAACAGTCTTTTTAATCTCTCTATAGATACACAGCGTGAAACGGGCTCTCTTGAGTGAACATTGGTTGCCGCTGGGGCAAGGACGTTCGGGTTACACAAAGACGCAACATTCTGACGCCATCACAGATTTCAGCGTCGAACGTGCCCTCCCTTATCGCGCTTTCGTAGCCCTGGGGAACCGCCAAGAGGGGCGCCGCAGTTTTGGTTTGCTGCTTAACCAAGGACGAAGGTCTGGAAGGCCCGCAAGGGGAAGACAAAAGATCCAGGAATGTGGTTTTACAAGACGACTATCTCGTTCAAAGGCAGTCGCCTTGTAAACCAAAACGTGATACAGTCAGCTGCGATTTTCGAGCCAACTGAGAAAACTATTTTACCCGAGCCATAGCCTCCTCTATTGCCCGAGCATACATGCACGCGGAGGCGGTGAAGAAATGGCTCTTTCTGACGCTATATTCGGTTAACAATAATATTAATAATAAACCTATCAAGATAGGACATTTTCTGCTCGGATCACACAATTTCGCTTGCTTGCGGATTTGCCCATACTTTTAAATAGCTTTGCAGACAGATTTTTGAAATTCCTCCCACCACGGTCCCTTTGTTTTGCTGAGACGTTAAATTATTTATAGAAAGAGCGGCAGCCAAATTTCTTTTGAGCAAAACTTGTAGAAATAGCGATCATTACAGGAGTCATTGGATCAATCGCACTCTCCATAGCTTTAGGCAGACCTTCCAGCAGTTCTTTCTTCCCGCCGAATTAGCGTCCAGCGAACCGAGAGGTATAGTTCCGTAAACGTGGTCAAGATCAGAAAGGTGAGCAATTCGTCGCAGTGGCAGCTTCGAGCGCGCACAACTTAGCACTGCGTTCGATAAAGGCACCCAGATGGGGCTCTAAGCTTGCACGTCTTCGCTATACCAAACCCTGCATTTTTCAGCCTGCACAAGAAAAATCTTATATCCCGGATGTTGGGACCAATTAATGTCGCATTTCACAAGGCTAATAAGCATAATGGCCCAGTAGGTGGCAAGCTAGTACGGAGCCTACAGCTCTTGCGAATAGTGCAGCTTCCCGAGTTCACTGCACCATTGGCGAATAGAAAACAGTCTCCAAAGAATGCAGGTGTCTCTTCACGTGTGAGCCCCTCCACCTTGGGGACCTTTCGAGCAACATCGTCACAGCGGTGCGCTCCTCCTGATGATAACCCTGACGCAGAGTGCGCGTGTGCCAGCGCTTACAAGTGTATCACTCCTCCTCTCTATCCAAGCGGAGCAGCTTGGATCAACGTAGCGCAGTTCTCGCCCAGACTGGCTGGTCCGCCGATCCGCTCCGCGCGTCCTTACACGAATCGGCCTCGTCGATACGACTCCGATGACGACGGAAACCTACGCGGAGGACGTATACATACGTCTACACCATGCGCTCGCGAACACTCCGCGAACGCGAGCGCGCGCGTGTGTTCTTGGGTTCCGGGGACAATTTGTCCCATTCCACGTGGTGTGACGCGCGCTCTCGGAAAGGACGTAGCAACAACCACCTGGCGTCTTCTTTCTTGGTCGGCCGGTCGTCTTCGGCAGCGCTGGTTTACACAAGCGACGCCCTACTTCTCTCCGCGTGCGCTCTGCTATATCGTCGTGAATCTCGAAGAGAAAGCGCCTGGAAAGACGTACAGAATGCGGGATCGCCACGGAGGAAAAAAACACTCTCGCGATCGCGACAACACCACGACGCTGATCGAGGAGACTGCGTGGAGAGCCCCCTCACTGCTGCTACCGTGCTCCCCAGCAAGCCTGCTTCTGCTGCTGCTACTTTTGCTTCCTCCGTGACTGCGCCGTCCGCGCTGATCGGAGCGAACAGGTTCATACACATACGCGCCGTGTTCTTGAAGCGGGCGCGTATCTTCGCGCTCCCTTTATAAACGTCTCCGTTCGCGTGTTCCTCGATTCGTGCTTCGCTGTGTTTATTTCTGATTTTCTGGGAAGCAGTTCGTGCACGCCTGCCAGCGAAGTTGGCTCTTGCGTGGAGCCTGTAGTGCTGACATTGTGGTAAGCTGCCGCTTTAGGCACCACTCCGTTGGACACTCGATTAAGCTTCACCCGCTCGACTTCATGAGAGAAACGTAAAATATTTTTTTATTTATTTATGCAGCATGTTTTGACTCCCCTGTCGAGATTTTGAAAGGATAGAATGGGTATGTGGGCGTGTACCCATGAATGTACGAAGTGTTGCTCTTAATATTCTATGTTTAGACTTTAGGCAGTGCGTTTGCCTGTTCCTTAAAGCTGCTCGAGGCAATGCTGTGTCTACTCGAAATATCCTGTACGGTTCCTCTAAATGGAGCGCTTAGGTTTTGAATAATCGACAGAAAAAACAGCCAGCTTTCTAGCAAGACTTTGTAAGGGCTGCGTTTTCGCAAATATAGTGCCTAGAGTATTGTACTGAGGTTCATTTTTTTTTTTTTTTTTCGCGCGGCAGTTGTAATGCGTAAGTTTCCACCGAGCTACTAAATTTCGTTTTGATGTATTTGCAGGAGATTGACGAAAGGGGAAGCGTTTTCATTTGTTCCACTTTACTTTTTTTTTCCTCATTAAGTATCTCGCAAACGATCGCTACTCTAGCCGCCACGCCTTTCTGCAGCCTACAAGCTGTACTTCCCTGAACACCACCCCCACTCCCGTGTAGTCTTCTCTGGATCACCAAGCCGAGAAGGTGGCCTTTTTCCGCTTGAAAGTAAAATTTGCGAAGAAAAAAGGAAAGCTTTTGTTACGTGAAATGAAACTTTTCGATTGCTTGTAAAGGTGCCCGGCGTGTCCTCATCTCCATAGTCGACCTTCGCACCGGCATGAAAGCGGCATGAAAGCGCGGTCACATAGTACAATAGTCACCGATTCCAAGTCATAACGCGCTCAACACCGCACGGTCGTCATACTGTGTAGCCCGTATAGAAGATGGAAGTCGTTAACACTCTCTATAAAGAACCAATGCCTGCCTGTGCGGCTCTTCCTTGCGCCTTTTTGACATCTGCAGCAGCGCCCACACTCTTGAGTGCCCCATGTCAGCCCACACACGTACACAGCCCGTTGTTGCTGTTGCTGCGGCGGTGACAGCAACCTCCCGCCCATCTTGGCTGCTCGGCGTACGCCAAATAACAGTGGTCGTGCTCTCCCTTGTCCCGCGAAATCTCGTCAGCCGTCGTCCGCGCACGTGAGCATCGGCGCAGCGGGGCTGCTGCCGCCTTGTGCTGTCAGCGAACGGCAGCAGTGGTGCGGATGATTCGTGCGATTGGTCACGGTCATTGCCACCGCAGCGTACGCTTGGCGCAACTCCCCGCGCTGCCTCCCATCGTCGTGCTTCTCGCTCCGTGGCCAAGAGCAGCTTGTATTCACCGAAATGTTCTTTGTTATTTTGCCCGGCGCCGGAGGTGCTCACTCGAGAGCGCTAGTTACGAGTGCGCTATTTAAGTCCCCCGTTGGGAGTGCACTCGAGCAGATCTCGCTGGTTCATTCCGCCCTGTACATTTTTTCTCCGTCATAAGAGCAACAGGACCAGGCAAATAACGGCGGGAGAAAATTTGTTTGCGAATCATGGGGCCGCGGACTGGCACGCCTGGCGAGCTCCCCCATGCCTCCTTCTTTATCCAGCCACACTGCTTGGAAAACCTTCGTTGGCGGAAGAGAAAAGCAGCGAGGCCCATTGAAAGATCTAACGGGACGGATACAGAGGGAACCAGGTGAAGAGAGGGCGAACAGAGACACAAAATGCTGCCGTCGAAAGGTGAACCACTCTATGACCCCGCGTGCTAGAGATGACGACAGAAAACGAAAGAACCGAGTACTTCCTCGGGGCGCAGATCGGAGCGTGATGGCGGTGAAAAGTGCGCGCGCGTTATTACGCGCGTTTTTCTTGCTGGGGCGACGCTGATGTAGGCGAATTGATGAAGCGGTGAAAGCTATTGCGTATCGTGTTTTTCGACATAGTAGCTCGCTGCCGCCTTGCTTCCTGTTAGACGCAGTGTCTGTCATTCGAAGACATGATGGAAAAATGAGCTTGGGTTTAGGTATATTATTCTCGTTTCCCATCGATGTGCTGCCCAATGTTATCCAAGTTTTTCTTCTTCATCCCTGCTGCCCCACAGTGTGGGTTTTCTCTACTATGCGAAACGTCCTTTTTCTGTTCCTTATTCTGTAAGTAAATTAAGCCCACTACGATCGTATACGCAGGAAAGGCTGAGCGCATTTTATGTTTTGTCTTACTGAATAGTTTTAACCGGAACCTCAATAAATGTAGGCGACGCGCTGTTGTAATAAATGTTACGTGTGGAATAAAGCACATGCATAACTTCTCAACTGAGAAGACAGAAACTGAGTGGTGGTATAGTGCTGTGATTGCCATAAATATGGCGTCCTTGGAGGCTACACAGAATTTCTTGTCAGTGTAGTTTAGTTTCCTTTCACGATGACACTTCTTACATACACTGCTAGTCAAAAATATCAAAATGCATCTTGACGAACTGTAACGAAGCCACTTTCTTTCTCAGTAACTCGTAACCTCAAGGAGCTAGTTGTACCGAACGATTCCCCCAAACAGAAGTACGAGTCAGTACCCAAAGAGCGTAATAACATCGCCTTTTTTTTTTTTTTCCTTCGATCACATTAGCTAAAACGTTGTCTCGGAGGCTTTATGAATGAGCCACGTGGACCGGCGTCGAGAGTCAATATCGTCACGATTCAGCGCACGGCACGAGCATTGACCGCGTATGCAAACGAGACGACCCGGTGGAATAACAAATCGTTCCAGCGGCGAGATGACATTCGGCCTCCACTTCGCGCTGACAGGCGTTTGCGTGCACGGGCGGCGAAAAAGCGCAGCAATACGAACGCGTAATACACGACGGATGCGTATGGAATTAGCACTCCACCGGACCACAGGGTCAATGGCAGCACTGTCCGAGACGCGACCATTGCACCTACCGTATACGCAGGCAACGCCATCCACGCACCGGCACCGTGTAATCCAAAGGAGAGGCGCAGACACTTATGCGGCATCTATCCGGGCCCGGCTTGCCAAAGGCGTGCGTCACAGGGCCCGGGCCACATCAAAACCCGGGGCTCATCACACCTACCTAAGAATCATCGTGGACGGTTTCTTCGCTCGGCCGATGGCTCGCTGGGTTCACGGGTGCTGTTTTTCCTTTCCGCGCTCAAGACAACCACGGTGGGGCACGCGCCGACGGCACAGTCAAGGGACGGTGCCGATCAGTGGTATAGGGTAGTCCACCGGGCGCTGTCGCTTCGTCGGTGGGGTCGAGGGGTATCACACACGCGCGCACAAACAACAACACCCACGCTGCCCTTCGCTGGAGGGGTACGAAGCGGCGACGTGGACGTCAGGCGCAACAGGCATGCACTGCTGCTGTTGCAGAGAAGGCACGTCGCACAGACTCAGTGTCCGATGGCCGACTCTTGGGAAACGGTCTAGATTCAGAGGACCTGTTTTTATATATAAGCGAGGGGGAACAGCGGCGGCAAGGGTTCTCTCTTCCCTGCTCCGAAGACGAGGAAGGAGCAGAGCGGAGGCCAGCTGGCTGGGCCCGGGGAAGGGAAGGGCGTTTCCCTCCTCCTCATGCTCACCGGTGGACTTCGCTAACGGGACTACTCCTCCGGCTGCTGGCCCAGTTCCGCCGCGCGTGCTGCGGCTTGTGCTCCCGTCGGCGCGGCGTCGCGCCGCGCTGCCGACGTTGCCGCCGCCTCCTTGGTGATGGGGCGTAAAGCCGCCCGCCGCCGACGGTCCGTCGGTCTCTCTCCGGGATGCGGTATCGCTCAATGGCTCTCCCGCCTCCGAGCTCTAGCGGGTAGGGATGCCTTATCCAGGCTACTATGGTCAGACGCCGAGTGGGTCTCGGTGAACAAGGATGACTCAGTAGTCCTTCCGTGAGCTGATCCTGCGTACTTTTGTTTTTTGTGCCGAATATTCGGCGCGTGAAATAATTGATTCCGTTTCGTTGTTTTGTAACATATAGTTTACTGAATCGCTTTTGCGATCTTTTCATTTGTTAGCAGGCCGGAATGTGCAGCCACATATATAGTAGGTACTAGCTATTGTTGATCGTAGTGTTAATCGAGTGTCGTGCTTACACTTGGTCGCGATGAATGGTTGATTAGGAATGCTATTTTTGTAGTTTCTTTTTTAACGCAATATCAGCCAAAACCCCGTTCATCGAAGATCCGGCGTGAGCAAAAATTCCCGAGCAGGACGCTGACAGGCGGTAACTGGCAAGTGACATGACCTCGCACTGACTCGCCGTAGGGTTGCCTGACGTTACGTTTGGCAGGAGCTGTCAACTTAGGCGTCTCCTTTCGTACGGGAAGGTGATACCAGAACCAGACTGCCAGAACATCTCAATTCACGTTTCCCACAGGCCACGCAGGCACATTCATACGGCTTGGTTAAAAAGGGGCTTTATATGTTGGCTGGTAGCCTACGCTATCCCGTCATGCACTTAAAGGCGGAGTTTAACGGTCCCCCATAATTTTTTTGTCGAACTTCCCAATATTAAATGCTACTCCATTGCACCTTCCGGAAATCGAGCGCCTTTCAAACGCAAACTGTCATTCGAGCCCGGCGGCAGTATTGAAGGACATGACAACTATAGGCCGTCTGAAAAGAGCTATAAGAGAAGAAAAATTTGGCCCTGATAACATTGAGTTGAAATGCCAGCGGCTATGTGTAATAATGCAGCGATGACGTAAATGCGATGACTCAAAAACCCGAGTCAGTGTAAAATGTGAAATATTCTATCTATTTATACGAAAAGTAACGTAGATTCCTCGCGATTCCCCACCTGTCAAAGCAAATGCGCCTAAGGCACTGCGCCAGCTATGAGAGCGTGGTGAATGATGACCTTTATTGTTAATCAATATTTGCATGCATTTATACATCATTTGCTCTTCGGCCGAAGTGCTTTAATCTCGCTAGCTTGCTTACGCGACTACTGAATGCAAATTCTTTTCGCTTTACATATTGCACCTGAACAGCTCTTTTTCCGTGCTGCTGTTTCATTCAGAGGTGTGTTTCGTAACCGCGTAAATAAATCACTTAAAATAAAAAGGCAAATGGTAAACAGCTTTTCGCACAACACTTGAGAGATGAATCTCCAGTTGTCTGAGCAGTTTATGAGAGCGGTTCTCCAAATACTGTTCTTTGGTTGACATTACTCAATGGCGCAATTTAATCTGAATACGTGGGCGGAACTTTGGCAATGAAGTGATTTTCGATCTCATTTATATTTACGGACTCTTTAATAACACTAGTGGCACGACAATAAAAAAAATTGGTGGTAGCTTAGCTTGGTTAAGCCTGGATATCAGAAGCGAAAAGTTTCGGCGATGCCATGGTTGCTTGGCGTAGTTGTGGCTTACCTTGTTGTTCACGGTTGCACTTTATAGATATTCCATGGCTTATCATCACGGTGAAACATTGATTACAGCCGTACATCACATAAGATAAGCGCGCGGCACCGGCTAAAGGTCATCCGGTGGAGTCGCGGCGGCGGAAGCGGTGGCTCCGACCACCTGCGCCTCTCCTGTGACGTCACGTGGTTTGCGCATGCGCAGCTGTGGCTTTTTCTAACGACGGAGCACACGCGAGGCTCGAAGTTGATTATCCTAGTGAATCGTTTCGCTTCAGAACACTCAAAGAGTAGATACCGCCTATTTCTTCCTTTGCACGTGCCTTGCGTACTGTGGTCTGACGTATACCTGCAGTACTTCAAACAAGATGCCTGCAGTTTGCGGGTGATTTGCAGCTGAGTGTAGCCATTGGCGCTCAATATGCGCTGAAGGTGGTGAGCGCATTCATCCTAGAATGAACGCACTTGTATAGAGTGGAGCAATTTTAATTGCTAGGCAATTGTAACTAACTCGCAGCGCTGCACACATTTGTTTTCATGTTTGTGGGCTGTGTATCGTCTAAACTGTTACCGATGCATTCAATTAAAATTTTGTCGCATTCCTTATAGTCAACTCTGTTAAAGTATATGCTTCTACAGACACTTAGGTTTTCTTTCTTTGAGGAGCTCTTTCCCTAGTAATACGCCCTGATGCAATGTAACTAATGAAG
>JAJIZL010017196.1:0-19724 GCA_023969395.1 Amblyomma maculatum
TCGACCCCCTTCATTTGTGTCGTCGACCTCGTCACCACTACGTGACAATATGGGGTTCATGCCAAGCAAATGTGCATGGACCTATGGCCAGTCACAATAGCATTAATGATAGGGCGCCAGAAGATGAGCCCTCCAGTTTGAAAGGCGACTCACGTGTTACTGGGGATGAGCCCCCCAGTTTGGGAGGCGACTCACGTGTCACTGGAGATGAACAAAGGGCGATTCCTAGTAGCTCCAGGACGAATGAAGCGGCTGGGCTAAAGCCAAAAGGACGCTCAGCTGTGGACGTGTCGGGAAGCGACCGGAAAGCCTGATGTTGCAAGGAGATATATCACATAGCAACCTGGAATGTAAGATCTATGAAGCAAGGTAAACTGGATATTCTCAAGCGAGAAATGGACAGATTGAACATTGATATCTTAGGTATCAGCGAGCTCAACTGGACCGGAATGGGAGAATTTCATTCCGGACACCATTGTGTTTTTTATTGTGGGCACGAATCCAGAAGGAATGGGGTCGCTCTCATAGTAAAGAGAATGGGCAAAGCAGTGCAAGGGTACAACCTCAAAAACGACCGAATGATTTCACTTCGGAACCAAGGTCACCCTTTATCCAAGTCTATGCGGAAGAAGCTGATGTTGAGAGATTTTATGCTGATCTGCAATGCCTTTTAGACCGCAATTTATCATCAGACGTCCTTTTTCTCATAGGAGACTGGAATTCTAAGCTGGGCAGTGAAGAAATATCCGGAATTACAGGCAAGTTCGGTCTTGGCGATTCAAATGAAGCTGGGAAGAGGCTAGTAGAGTTTTGTCAAGAAAACAACCTGGTCATAGCGAATACTCATGTTCAACAGCACAAGAGGCGCCTGTACACATGGACTTCACCGGACGGTATGTACAGGAATCGGATTGATTATATTCTTTGCCGGCAGAGATGGAGAAGAGCTATACAAGCAGTAAAATCAAGGCCTGGGGTCGATTGTCGCACCGATCATCAGCTTCTTGTTGCCAAATTTAAGCTTAGATTGAGGAAAACGCAGAAAACTGGAAGGCCTTTCAGGTATGATCTGGATTACATTTCATCAGAATATACTGTGGAAGTGAGGAATCGATTTCAAGAATTAGATCTAGAAGACAGAGAGCCTGAAGAGTTGTGGACTGATGTTCGCGATATAATACATGAAGTTGCTACTAAGGTAGTTCCAAAGGGAAAGAAAAGCAAGAAAGCAAACTGGTTGTCTGAAGAGGCTTTTCAGATAGCTGAAGAAAGGAGGATGGCAAAGGTTATGGGTGAAAGAGAAAGATACAAGGTTCTCAATGCAGATTTTCAGATAATAGCAAGGAGAGATAAGAATGCCTTTCTGAACACACAGTGCCAAGCAGTTGACGACAACAGCCAATGGAGGAACACAAGCGCTCTGTATAAGACAATCCAAGATATCAAAGGAGGCTTCTGTGCTAAGCTGGGCGTGATAAAGGAGGCAGCTGGGACCTCACTGAAGCGTCAAAGATAAAGAAGAGGTGGCGAAAATACATAGAACTGTACAAGAAGGACCCGGATGTGCAAACCCAAAATAAGTGATCACTGCTCTCGAGTCGGGCATCCTGAAGAGTGAAGTTGAATTGGCCTTAGCCAGCCTTGATAAGAACAAAGCTAACGGAATTGATGGCGTTCCAGCTGAGTTGCTTCAAAACCTTAACGATGACGCTGTTCACGTTCTGTATAACTTATGTCAGCAAATTTGGACAACCCTGCAGTGGCCACAGGTTTGGAGGTCGTTCACATCCCCATTCCAAAGAAAGGCAGTGGCAAAGATTGTTCCACCTACCGCACGATCGTGCTTATGTCGCATGCTAGCAAGGTGATGTTGAAACTCCTCCAAGGTAGGCTGCGGCAGCATGTGGATCGAGAGCTTCCGGAAGTGCAAGCTGGGTTTCGCAGGAAAAGAGGAACCAGAGACCAGATTGCCAAGCTTCGCTGGATCATGGAAAAAACAAGACAGTTCCAGAAACCCATCTAGTTCTGCTTTACTGATTATGCGAAAGCGTTTGACTGCGGAGATCACAGCAGATTGTGGCAAGCTTTCCAAGAGATGAGAGTTCCAATTCACCTCAACTTTCTTCCCAGGAGCCTCTATGAAGGGCAAGAGGCCACAGTCAGAACTGATAATGGTCTTACTGATCAGTTCCCAATTAAGAAAGGAGTGAGACAAGGCTGCATACGGTCGCCCTGCCTATTTAACCTGTTTGCTGAGGGCATCATGAGGAAGACGGGCTGGACGAGTCTTCAGCTAGAGTGAGCATTGCTGGAAAACGTATCAACAACCTCAGATATGCGTATGATACCACTTTAATGGCAGAAAGTGAACTGGAACCCAGGAGACTTTTGATGCGCGTACAAGAAGAGAGTAAGAAGTTTGGGCTTAAAGTGAACATTAAAAATACAAAGATCATGGCGGCTTGCCCTATCAAGTCCTGGATCATCAAGAGACAAGAAGTGGAAACTGTGATGGATTTCTCTTCTTGGGCTCCAATTACCCCGGAAGGAGACTGCAGACATGAAATTAGGAGACACCTACTTCTGGGAAAGAGAGCCATGGCTAGCCTTGACTGCCTAGTAAAGAGCAGAGACATTAGTCTGCCAACCAAGATCCGTATAACTCGTGCTATGGTCTTTCAAGTTGTGATGTATGGATGCGAGAGTTTGACTGTGAACAAGGCTGACCACCGAAGAATTGGCGCGTTGGAATTGTGGTGCTGGCGGAGAATCTTGAGAGTTCCTTGGACGGCCAGAAGATCAAATCAGTCGATAATGTCGACCATAAACCCTGACTGCTCATTGGAGGGTCAAATTCTGAAGTTAAAGCTCAGCTACGTTGGTCATCGGATGACAATAGAGGAGTCGCTAGATAAAGATATGATGTTGGGGAAGGTTGAGGGTCACTAGAGGAGAAGTAGGCAGCGAACGCGATGGTTAGAAGGCATCCTCGAGGCGCTGCAGATGACGTTATGTGGTGTTAGGAAGATAGTGAGAGACCAGAAAGCGTGGCGTGATATGGTCCATAGGGTCACGAGGAGTCGGACACGACTGAACTGATGCCATGCAAAGCATTTGCTAGCATTGCCATTGGTAGCACTTCACATCCAGTGTCCGCGGAGCGTCCTTAATTAAAGAAGACTGAATGGCATAAGCTTTACCTCGGCCAACAGTGGTCCACTTGTCATATTGCTAAAATGAAACGCCGTCTCGAATAATAGAGGACAAGGTTGCGTTGCGTGTCTTCTTGGAGGCCCCTTTCAGCCAAGTGGCAAATGGAGAAGATATCGACAGCTGAAAGAAACGTACGGGCTTATTCGCGGGCTAAAATGCATATCTAGGTATAGCAGAGTCGTCCGATGAATATACTGAATTAAGGAATGTAATAATGTTGCGCGTAGAGATTTAGAAGGCCTCAAAGGTAGGTACAGCCGCCCATATATTTTTAACATGAATGGCGGAACACGTGGCCTGGTCTGCCTTTAGCGCGCCCAAGTGGCAGTCACCGGGGGCGAGATAATGCTCTGGGGTACGTTTACAGCGGCTGAAGATAGCTGGTGCACAGATCGCTTTGACTGATTTTTATGTTGTCTTTTCGCCGCGTGGACAGGATGCTCGTTACGGGGGTGCTCCGCTCTTTTTGCTCGTCGATGCGTGCTCCCATGCCAGGCAACGATCTTTGCAGTTTTCTTATCGCGAGAACCAGAAATTTCACGCTACGTTGTCGAAATTGGCACCCTTACGAGTTTGGTCTAAATGCTTGGGACATATTTTTCACACGTATATTTTCACACTTAAATTTTTCACATCTATATTCTCCCACGATATTTGTGTGAGAAGTTTTATGCTCTAATAAATAATTTCCACATAAGATCACGGGTAATCTGTCGTACAAAGAACATCAAAACCAAGCAGCACGGCGAAAACTACCTAGTCCAGCCAGTAAGGTTTGGCACGAAACAAATCTGCAGCATGAAATTATGCTAATTCTTCTTCATTTTCCCACTTTATGAAACTGCGCGTCGTTTTGCTTTTGAAGAGCAATTTACCTGGCCAGCCATTTATATTGCGCTTTTAAAATTATATATTCCGACGATGCATGGAGAAAGAGTTGCGCATTTCCTGAGTTTGAAAACATATAGGTGCAATGAATTTAAGTAATGCGACGTCGTAATACAGAAAAACGGTAACGTTTGACCGAAAAAAATATAAGCACGCTGTTTAAACTAACTAGGTACAGTATTTGTCAAAAATATACAGCCCAAGGGTTTTGCTTCTAAGCCCCGTAATGGGAATCAGTACGCATCTGCACCTTTAGAGATCCAGTAGACGACAAATCTCGTCTCCATTATTCTCTATGCTTACCTATATATTTCAGTATTGCTGCCAGGGGCTTAGAAACGCTTAGTGCTTAGAAACCAACCCCTTGGGCCGTATATTTTTGACAAGGGCTGTACGTATTCGCTCTCAGAGCAACGTGTATAAGGATAATTCCGAAGGCGTCTGCTGCCCTCGCACTTTTTAAGTTTTTACTACCACCACACAGTCGTTCGCGGGTAATATTTAGATCATGTTTAGAAAATGAAACGTATGCGTGTTATACAAAATACGCACGGAGCTTTGTGAACGGTATATGGGGGTTATTGTCCCATAGTGACACGGGCATCTTAATACAGAGGTCTTGACTGATATGGGCTACATGGTATTCTTAGACAAGAGTTAATTTCGCGCGGCGGACGGGCGACAATGAAAAACGGGTTGCAATGACGCTGCATGCGTTTGGAATTCGTCGCGGGAGAAAAGCAAGGGTAAGATTCGGAGCCTCCTACATAAAACAATCTTGGCACTAACACCGCGTGGGAGTGAATCAGTAAAGTACACGATCTTTTGCTCTATTTCAAACAACTTACAAAAGGAACCAGCTTGGCATTATGCGCCATAAAAGCGGTATTGGCAGGGTGACAGGCAACAAAAACAATATTAGAGGATGATGCCTGACCTTAAGTGATCAGGAACCATGCGTTTCATTATAATTTTCGTTAGATTCCTCGAAGAGAGCCAACAGGTGAGCCAACAGACGATAAGCCAAAGTGAAATAGCACCAAGAATGGGAAGGTCAGTTTCTACGATCAACTGCCATATTCAGGCGTTTAAAGACGCAGGGAGATTGGAAGACGCTCCGTGTGCAGTTCTGGATCGCGCACCAACGCCCGACGATCTTAATGTTATGGCTTGAGTTTATTCATTCCTCATGACGCGAGAAACGCGCAACGAGCTCAGCCTACACGTCAGTGAGGAAACCATGCGCAGAATTCTCCATGACGGAATTGAAAGCCGCTCAGCGGCGACTTGACCCTCCGCACCGCCGCCAGCGAATGGAGTTCGCAGAGGCCATGGAGGAAGGAAACAACATAGGAGATGCCCTTGCCATTCCCAATGCATTGTAGAAAGTGTGGCGGAAGTGACTTCAAAATTTAGAGTTAGCCAAGTCGGGCCATTAGCAACAATATCGCTGCTGCTATGAAAAATCGGGCCACTAGCAACAGCGTTGCTAAGGGCCCGAGGTATGCGAGCGTCGCAGAAATAGAAAATGCAGAGGGTAGAGGAGAAGGAGAGGCATTGCAGCGTCCGGTCGCGGCGCGGCCGCGCGGCCGCGCGGCCATGCTGGCTTCAAAAAAGTGACATCAGGGCCTCTCCTAAGTTCTTTCCTTCCTCCATGGCAGAGGCCCACGAAGAATGAACGCCAGAAGGTTGGTGCTACGTCGTGTCTAAAGAGGACTCAACATTCTGCACACAATGGGGCCAGCGCCAGAACGTTTGGCGTCCTGAAAACTACCGGAGGGCTTTTGATGCATCCTTTTATAACAGTGAAGTGGAACGAAACGCCCGCTTTTTTTTTTTCAGTTGCGAGGAACGGTATATCTTTGACGTGCGGTCGAGCGAGCGCACAGCAGTCAACCTATGGGGGCCCGTGAGCTATCAGGGCATAGGACCCACCCACAGGATTCAAGGCAGGATGACATGGGAGGCACACATCGAGATCCTGGAGAATGTCGTGATGCCTTATATGTTGGATGGGCAGTTTCCCGAAGACTTGCTCCATTTTCAACACGATCGCGTTCCAATACAAACGGCTCGAGGGGCGCAAGGCTTCCCGAATAACAATGCCATAATGAAGGTGCAGTTGCCAAACCCCTGGCTCGACGTCAATATGTTGGGGCAATTGAAAATGTTGGGGCAAGATGAAAGCAAGGCTTTCCAGGCTTTTAGGATCCATTTCCAACCCTTCGGACCTGCTCTGCGTTGCCATTCAAGATGGCTGCAAGCGGAATTGAAGCTGGTGAACGTGCTTTATCACTGCCGGAGGGCGTGGGACCAGTAAAATGTGTTTGTGGTGGAGCCACTCGCTCCTTCTTAACCTAGCCAATTACAAAGTTTCCTGTCCTCCTCCTTGCGATGGTGAGAAGCCAGACTATTTTCTATCTGAGGGTGAGAGAGTGTGCGTACCTGTACGCGCGTTAATAATTCACAGTGAAACGCTCAAAATTACGACGTTAACAAAATTATTTCCTAACATAAAAGATGAATCTCACATCTTACGTGGAGCAAACGTTTTGCGCACGATTTCTCTTTTACTATTAAAATAGGTTTCGGTGTATAAGGGCTTTACTTGGAAGCACATCACACAACCGAAAACATTTTGTTGCGTTGCCAGCATTTGTATTAAACTCTCTAGCGGCGTGTGCTACGGCAGTTAAGCGCGCAATGTTTCGCTCCCGCGATAGGAAAACCGTTAAGAGCGTTGTCGAGGCCTTGGAGGCCACATCGGGAACAAAAAGCGTAGAGACGCCCCGTGACGTCCACGCTGTCTATGCGGCAATCAGGTAAAGAAAAAGCAGTCAAAGAGAGCTGCACGGCAGCTATCGTCAGCCACCCTAAACTTACCAATAGCATTATTTCGCACCGGTGACTACCGCTTCTTGGCGCTGACGACAGTCCACGTCACGCGTTCTGTCATTCGTGTTAAGTCTGTGGGCGGATGTAAGACTCAAGAAACACTTATTCAACTCGCTACCCCTTAGGTCTTGAACTGCTTATTTCTCAGCGCATCGCGAAACAGCAAAAAGTGAACTCTGGATTGTGCATACGGTACGAGGCGGCGTAGTAGATTTACTATCTCTGGATAGCGCTTTTTTACAGTTGGCGCAACACTGTGTGTCGCAGAATGCGTGCTGTGAAAAGCATGGTGCCTCCGAAGAGTAACGTACTAACAACTGGAGCGCCGGAACTCGCCAGGATTGTTCGGCCTATCCCTTATATTTTACGCTGATGGAGCGGCAAATAAGCACCATTTGTTCGGTAAAGTTCACGAGCATAACAATCATGGCCCACAAAATCTTTTTACTTGCATCTTCTATGCATGAAACAGCTTCCAAACCCGATAAAAAGTGCAAAACGTATTCCTGAACCCATATAATTGTGATAGCTTCTAGGCCGCAAAGGAACAATGGTTGGAGCTATTTGGACGCTGCTTAGAAAATGTAACGTTCAGATCAGAGCGAGGTATGCAGTTAAGCATCGTTTGCTTTTTCAAACACTAACGCGTTCAAAAATCATAATCACGTTTACGTGTAGTAATTACCAGTCAACTAGGTTAGCGCAGTAGCATCGCCTCTAGAATAGTTGTAAAGGTCGTGCAAAACTTCCCAGCAGTAAGCGCAAAGCTCCACTAGTATTGTTTTTTTTTTAAGTCCCATCCTAGGTGTTAATAGGTAACGCAACTAGTCAGCGCCAGCCGTCCACGGTACAGTGTTCGTCGAGGCAGCTTGTCTCCGAGAAATGTAACTGCAGGCGCCAACACGCTTGTCCAGAGCGCTTGAATATCGCTCTTTCGCACAAAGGGAAGTGACTTCTTCTAGCGCGAATTAGGATAGACAAAAACTTGCACTGAACTGAATAAGCACGAACGTACGGTTCGGTCTTGGACTTTGCTCTTTGAGAGGTACCAGTTAACACCCGAGGCAAGGTTCCACAGTTTGTAGCGCTACACAACCGTCCAGTCCTTTAAACGAGCATATTGACGACTGTACGACAGGCAAGCCTGGAAAGCGGCCGCCGATGCGCTCGTTCCATATCATTATCGCTCAACGAAAATCATTTACGAGTGAAGAAAATGTCCGAAGTGTACAAGCGATGAAAAACCTTTCAAGTAGGATGTGCCCCGGTGGTGGAATTTGTAACCGCACCACGAGCTGCGCTGCGATGCTGAACAGCGAAGAATTCTGTGGAGAACCTGGACGCCGAAATCGTGTCGTTGTAGCACAGCACAAGGTAAACGGAAGACTAAAACAGGCTTGGGCTGCCTGGGCTTTCCGCTGTGCACAGGGTTTGCTTCCGGCTGTGATTTCTATCTGCACGTTATAATACTAAAGCTTCAAGATGTACGCTGTAGCATCTTTGAAACCTGTGGTATGCGGCTGATGTGCTGATTCTGCCTTCTATTGCGCCCAGCAATACAACCTTGAGTGCTACGCGAAAGTGGGCCTTATCTGAACATAGTTGTATCTGTGCAGGAATGTTACCAGAAGATGCCAAAGATGGACTGTTATCAATTCTGTGAGGCGCTTTAATCGCTTTCAATTCTGTGCGACGTCACGACATGCTCAAGCGATATTTTCTTGACGCGGCGTCGAGAACTATGGGCCGGATTTTCATGAGAACGGGAGCCTCATCACACTTTGATATAAAACTAAAACTATCGACAGCGCGTTAAAGTTGCTCTTCGTCACGTTCCTGCATTTCCACTGTCAGTAAGTCGCGCCGCAATGGCGGTATCTTGTCACAGGCCGTACACGAGCTCCACGGTCTACAAATTATTCACCAATTTCAAAATTGCTAACTCTCGAAAAGTCAAATACGTTTTCAAAGCATCAGCAGCCTTAAACCAGTAGGCGTCTTTTAATTCGTCAGACATTTTTGTGGTATCCGAAAGTGGGATGTAAATTGTTTAACATTCATGGAAGTGCACATGTTCAAAACAAGATAGGAAGTGGTTCAGAGCCAGCGCCCCATACAAAGTCTGATAAGCGAAGAAGAAATCACCATTACATTGTAGCATGATGTCGCTTGGCGGAAAGTAGAAATGCACGAACCTCTTCACAATCAGCGCGACAAATGCGACACGCAAGAAGAAAGAGCTCGTGTTTGGTTTTATGGCGCATACGTTGCTCATGCGCCAAACACGAAGTGTGTCGTGTTTTATTTGTGGAAGATTTAGACATGAACATATCATAGCTTATTTAGATGCAGTGCTTATTCTAAGAAATCACAAATGCATTACATATCGACAAGTTTTCTCTCATATTAGCAATGTAGGATGGATTAGTTCATGTTCGATGTAAAGTCGTTTAAAGTCTTTCTGACTCAAGTGTTCTGTCTAGATAATAAAAAGTGGCAATTATCGTTAGTTCATCTGTGCAACCTTCCAATTATAGTTTACCATCATTTTGAATAATGCAGTTATATGTGACATGTCCACTGCAAGAACATAACGTTACTTCGATGAAGCGTTTCTGATCAGTGCATGGTTTCCATTCTTCAGTGACTGGTTTCGGGATGTATAGTTTGTTGTTTAGTTCATTGTTCAACAAAGCCTTGAATTTTTCTCTGGGGTTTCTTTGTATTATTTCTAAAACATCTTTAGGCCGTACATTTACTTTTTCTATTCTTGCATAGCGGGCAGCTGCCGCCCATGCATTAGCTGTCTCGTTACCTTTGATTCCAACATGGCTTTGTACCCAGAGAATTTAAATTTGTTACCTTGTGTTTTGGCTGTTATGCTATTTAATACATTTCTCACTTAGGGTTCTGCTGCATGTTTGGAGCGTAGTGCTGTGATTACGCATAGGGAGTCAGTACAGATTGCACTGTTTTCAATATTGTGCGAGATCTCACAAAATGAGTAAAAAACGCTTGATTTGTTTAAATTAGATCAAACACATGTAATTAGGCGTAATAAACAATTCAATTCAGCGAAGGTCGTTTATTTGGGATAAATATCGGTCAGAAACGCAGAAACGTGGATGGTGACGTCATGTCCTACAAAAAGAAGCGACAAATGAGTAGTAACGCGGCTAAGAAGTACAAAGAGTCGCATAAGGGCTAATGCCTTACTACTCTTAAGGGGTATCTGAGTGTCTCCAACGAATTGTTATATTTTCTACAGCTAAAAACATGGTGCAATATACAGCACTGAACACGATGAAAATTCAGGCAGCCTAACCGTTTTGCAGTGGTTGTTTTATACAACACCACTACCAACATAGGAAGCTCTGTTGGAACCATCGCTATAAAATGCTGTGTGATTTTTATTTTCCCTCCATTGACAGAACCTTTTCAGTATGTAATCGTACAGAGTTAGTTTTTTTTTGCGAAACTGTGTCAGAGTAAGGTCACTGCGATGTTTTGGACACAGATGTTTAGGAGCTCTGGGCAGGTATCAGAACAGGCTCACGGCCACGCGCACTTTTTTCTTTTCTTGACCGGTAAACAACCATCACAACACGTATACAGTCTAACCCTACCGAAAAATCCTGCATAAAATCCATAAAGAGAGTTGCATACAGATTTATTGTAAAGGATCTGGAATAGAGGATTGTGGAGTATTACAGAAAATTCGTGTACTGCACACGAATGTCCGGACTGAAACCGCGCGGAGCTCTGATACCAAAATTTCCTGTATGGTTATGACCCTCGTTAGCAGAAAAAACGCGTCGCCTGGCTGGAAAAAGCATGCAATAATATAAAACAACACCACTACATTTGAAAAATAAAAATAATGAGAAAAATATAAAAAACCTACGGCGCCAAGTCGGTATTCGAACATTTATCTTCGCGCTAATGAGGCGGATGCTTTAAACACTACTCCATGGCGGATTTTTTTCTTTATGGCATAGGAAAGCATCCGTGAAAAAGGAAAAACTCCAGTTTAATAAACTTGTCCATATCTGAAGTTACCGGTCTGCTTTATAGGAGCCCACCATACCCCTAGCCCGACATTGCATCATTATCAAAGCATCTAAATTCTGGGAGGCACACACATTCGCCTAGGTACGACATCCAGATTGGAGGTCCTTCGCGTGCCGCATATACACTCCTCACCAAAGCACACTGCTGCCGAAACACGGGCTTAGACGATATTGGTGGCTCGGCATGCCTGTCCGTCATACGGCTTTTCCAAAGACTGAACAGTCCATAAACACCAATAGATAATAAGACACGACAGAGTTTTTGTCAAGACGGAAACATCTAATAGTAGAGGGCGTAATTTCAATGTCCTTTATAAGAGGTCTTTGTAGTATGTCCTAAAAAAAAAAAAAAAAAAACATAGCATCACGGCACAGAATAAAGCAATGATCAATTGTCTCAGACACGTTACAGAGATGGCAATTCATCGTCCAGAGCACAAACATCTCCTTATCATGAAGAATTGTCTTGACAGGCAACGCCGCTGTGTGTAGTTTGAAACAGAAATTTTTTACGGCTGCCTTCCTTCCTTTGTACTTTCACGGCAGGTTGTGGTTACGGTGGTTATATATATTTTTTTCATGTCACTAATTTTGGTCTTTCGCATGTTGTATATTTTTCTTGGCTGTGTATTTTTGTGGCCCTAATTCACCGATTTTCCTTTAAACACACTGAACCTTTTTCCAGGCTATAACGAGGGGTCACCAATGTTCCGAATCTTTATAATGCATCGCTTTATTGCAGGCATACCAAAAGGTATCATAACTTACTATTGCTGATGTTTTTTTGCAATTGTTTTCAAGAACTTTCAAAGTTTCCTCCATGTTTTAGCTTCACGTGCTGCCAGCGGAGCAGGAACTTCAATGACCACACTTCTAACTAAGTGGTTTCAATATGCAAAAATTCGAGAAAGCGTCGCCCGGTATGCGGCTATCTGTGCATCTTTCGAAGGTCGGCGATGTTTTTTTTTTTAATTTTTTCTCAAGCATATTTCTGTTCTCGCTAGCGAAACGATACGTCCTTGCTTGCACTTTCGCGCATTGAAGGTGGCAGATACGCAGTCGCAGATATGAAGATTTACCGCAAGATCGTACGAGCTGCAGCGACTGTTGCACGCGCAAAAACGAAGCGATGCGCGTATGTACATACTTGCTAGCGCACACTTCGACGGTTTCGTATTTTCGAGGTATTCGTGAAACGACGCGTGCTCTTTATTACAGAATAGTTGTATAATATGTTCAGTTTCATGCTTATATAGAGCTCTGGCGTGCTCCGGCAAGACACTCTGGTTGAGCTTCATAGAACGGCCCGGCTTCAGTTCAGAAGCGGAAATGCGCTCTGCCCGCTTTAAGTACCAGAAATGACGGGTTCGTCCGGTTTCTGGTTAACTGATACAAGCTGAACAGGCATGAAAACGCGCGGAGCTCTGATTCCGAAATTTCCTGTATGGTTCATGGCCCTCGTTTCTGAAAAAGAAAAGTGAAAACTCGACGCCAGGCTGGAAAAACCATGCAGAGCTATACAATAACACGACTACATTTGAAAAATAAAAGAAATAACTCTAAAAGCAAAACACTGAAGACTTACGGCAAGTCGCAATTCGAACTGCGGTTTTCAGGATCAACACGCACATACTCTAACCACTACACCACGACGGGATATGGTTGTGATGATTATGTTTCTGTCCATGTAGCCAACCTGGCTCTTTCGTACTTAGTGCATTTTTGTGGGTTGTAGAATTTGTGGTGGTAATTCACCGATCGCCCTTCAAACACGCGTCTTTTTCCTGGCTATCACAAAAGGTTATCTTTGTCCCAAATCTTTACAATGCATCGCTTTTTTGCAAACAAAGCTCAGAATGTCGCAATTTACTAGTACTCATGTGTTTGTCATTGTCTTCGAACCCATGTATTCTTTTGCTACATACGGAGATATGCGGTGCAAAACATTTGTAATGCTGCTTGTTTTAGCTTCACCTGCTGCCAGCGGAGCAGCGACGTCAAAGAATTCCCTTCCCGACGAAGTGTTTGTATAAGTAAGCATTCGAGGAAACGACACCCGATATCCGGCTAATCTGTACATATTTCGATGGTCAGCGAGGTGTTCCATTTATTCTTGAGCATTATTTTATCCTCGTTAACAAAACACTACGTTCTTGCTTGCACTTTCGCGTTGAAGGCGGCAGATTGTCAGGCGCAGATATGAAGATGCACCGCAGGATCGTTCAAGCTGCAGCGACTGTTGCACGCTCAAAAGCAACGCGATACGCGTATGTACTTGCTAGTACACGTCCACAGCTTCTTATCTTCCAGGTATTTGTGAAACAACGCGTACTACACATATACATAAAAGTTGTAACGTAAAATATGCATGGCTTCAGGATAATTTAGCGTGCAGGCATGTTCCGATGTGGTCATTCTGGTTGAGCTTCACGATCCGCTCGGCTTGTGTTGAGAAGCAGAAATACTCTCCCGTATCAGTTCGATTCATGACGGCCTTGTCCGGTTTCAGTTGAACCGAGTATGACCTCTCTTGCATCTGAGCTGCATACAGGATTGGTCCGCCCAGTTTCATTTCCATACCTGACTGAGATGTCCTGCTTGAGATGCATACTGTAAATGGTCTGTCCGGTATTATCTCGATGCAGGACTGGGTTATCCTGTTTAAGATATATGCTGGAATGGTCTGTCCATTATTAGCTCCGTACCGGACGGGACCGTCAGGATTGAGATTCATACGGACATGACCTGTTCAATATAAACCTGTTTAAGTTTAATACAGGACTGGTCACACCGGTATGAAATTTATAGGGATAATACAGGATCGGTTAAGACCCGTTTGGCGAGCTACGATTTTTCACTAGGGAACCCCTAATATCTAATGGGAGATGTCCAAACAACGTCCTACTGTTTCGCGGCCAGATGCCGGAGCAGGCGAGGCCGACGCTGCCCTGTAGTCCGGTTGAGGCGGTGGCCGACCAACGGAAGAAGTCTCATTTCATGCTACGCCATGTAGGAACCGGGCCCTGGATCTGGTTCCTAGAGATCGGCAGCCGGGATATGATGCTAGCCTTTCACATTCAGGCGTCCAAGTACAAGGTAGCGCGGCTCCCAGTGCTCGGTGCTGCGACGGGTAAGACCCAGGCGTCCTAATGCTCGGTACTGCGGCGGGTCAGACACAGACGTCGCAGTGCCACGCGTACTGAGGCGTGTCACACCCAGGTGCTGTAGCGTGACAAGTGCGGCAGTCAGGTGCGATGATGCAGGCGAGCGGCGTCCGGGGGTAGTCCGAAGGATGACGGAACGTTGTGCGGTACCAGACCCCGGACCAGGTGTCCGGCAGGTGCTGGCGAGCCGGCCTCTAACGCTAGGCCCAGAACGGTGAAGAAAACCGCCTAGCGACACTCAAGAACGTCGATCCTGTTCCCCTGCTTTCAACGAACGCACGCGCACTTGCTCGGCCCGCACGCAACCGCACTTTCCTTCTTTTTACTAGCCACCCGCGCACTCGCACTCTAGATCACCATCATCACAACCTCCCCCTGTTTCAAGACAGTTTCTTGCAATTGTTCTGGTGCCGGGGAAGGGGAAGGCGTGGCGGAGGGAAAATAAAACTACACCAAAAAAACTGAGTGGGTTGTGTGCATTAATAGGGAGGAGAAAGAGAGCACAATGTGATAAGAAGCATGTAAAGAGTTTTATTGGATGTGTGGTGGGAGTGATTTACGAGATTCCACTGACATGCGGTAAAGTATATATAGGGCTGACTGGAAGATGTATAAATGATAGAATAAGGGAACATGAGAAGTCCATAGAAAATGGGAAGAGGTCAAATTTCCCCCCGCACTGTCAGAGGTACAAGTGTGAGCCATTGTTTAGCAGGCTTAATATTTTAGGGAAGAGTCGTGATAAGATGGGACGCGCGAAATTTTGGAGGCGTTCTGGATACAGAAGAAAGAAGACATATGTGTTAGTGAAGCCTCGCTGAGTTTACGTAGGAAAGAATCTACTTTTATTGAGGAATCTTCTTGAGTAACGAAACGAATTGAGTTTATTATCGGCCCTAAACCTGTTATGCTTAGATACCTCTCGTGTACTGTGGCCATGTTTGTTTATTGATCCTCCTGTCCCTCAAGTACATGTACTTCGTTGCTTCGTAGACATTTATAAGAGACATGCTGGCCAGGTTGGTTTTTTTACATAGGGGCTACACAAGTGATGTGTTTTGGATGGACATGTCTTACTGCACATGTTTGGTGGTTGTTTGCTAGTGTGTGACTATGTGGTGGACTTTGTGACCGTCCAGCTTGGATGATGGTTGTGGTACACTGGGATGATTGTGGTATTAGCTGCTGGGCAAAGAAGGGGTGTGTGGAAATGGACTTGAGTGTAGAATTGGTGACTTTCATGCTTGGATGATGTTTATGTTCTGCAGGGAAGAAAGTGCTACTATCTATTTGGCACAGAAGAGGATGATGAGATGTACAGGGGTGTAGAAGAGGAGGAGGGGTGAAGAGGAGATGTGTGTTCAGATCCATATTACAGTTGGTAGTGTGCGCCTGTGTTGTGTTTCTTCGCATGTGATTGTGTTTATTGCGCCACTTTCTGGGTACTATGCAGCACCAGCTTGCCATTCAAGCTGCTATTTTGAGATACCACACAAAACGTTTGTTCCCGCACAAACACAGCAATTCGTGATTTTAAAAGGACTCTTTTCAGACGCCAGAAACACACAACTACACATTTCACACGCGGCTCAGGTAACAAGCACCGACGTTACCGCTCCCTTTGATGTAGTCTGCGTTGAAGATTTATTCTTGGAGAACTAACCTCCACAGCAACACTCGATTGTTCATATGCTTCGCGGATTGCAGGTATTGGAGTGGTTGGTGAACAGACTCGATGGTGAAATATTTGCCATACACATAAATGTGAAACTTCTGCACCGCCTACAGAAGAGCTACGTATTCTCGTTTACAGTTGGAATAGCGTGTTTCTCAGGGCAGCAGATTGCAACTAGCTTGCGCAAATTGATGTAAGATGCTATTACGGCCAGTCTTATGGGGGATACGTCCGTGCGAAGCGCGAAGGGTTACGAGAGAACAGGAGCCTGTAAAATAGAAGTAGCGCTGCGTTTTGCTTTCAGGATAGTGAATGCATGTTCATGCACTGGTTGCCAAGAAATAGCTTTGGGCTGTCCTCTCCTGATGCGATCTGTCAAGGGCTTAGTGATTTCGGCAAAATGTGGAATAAAGTTCCGGTAGTAACTTGCCAAGCCAAGGAATTACGCCTTAATTTTGTTAGTTGTGGGCTGTTTGGCCTGTAGTATTTTGTCTAAGTCCCTTAGGACAAGCTCCACCCTGCCATTTCTAATACGATGACCTAAGAAACACACGCACCGCTCTCCTATTCCACACTTGCTCGGTTTTATGGTCAAGCGTGCCGATTTGATCCTCGCGAACACTGCTTTCAATGTATCCATATATTTCTCCCATCTGACGGAGGCATTGACAACATCATCGAAGTAGTCGTACACGTTCTTTACATCGCCCAGCTCTGTCCCCATGAGCAGTGAAAACCCTGAATGAGCAATTTGGATTCTGATCGGTATGCATAGAAAGTGGTACAGCACATGCTAGAAAACACTGTTTTCTCACAACTGTTGTAGGCTATTGGGACTTGCCAGTAACTTGTTGTGAATTCAAACTTGGAAAACCAAGTCTTCGTTCCGACAAGAGTAAGACATTCATCAATGCGTGGTATTGGTTTTGCTGTCCGAAATTAACACTTTGTTCAGCTCCCGAAACTCGATGCAGAGTCTAATTGTCTGTTCAGGTTTCTTTACTACTACTACTGGAGCATGACAGGGAGATTCCAGTTTCTGAATGATCCCCATCCTAAACATTTCCTGTACCACCATCTGTACACTTTCACGTAGGGAAAACGGAATGTGTACTGCGGAATATGGATAGGTTCATTAGATGTCAGCCTCAGTGCGCACTGTGTGAACGTGGTCTTTCCCGGCAAGTCTGAGAAGATCCCATCGAATTCGTGGAGTATGCCTCGCACTTCCTCAGTTTGTGCCTCCGAGAGACTTTACGCCAACGTGACGTCCGTGGCCCACTGCGCTGGATGCAAACTCACAGAAGTCAATTCTGCTGAGTCCCCTTCAGGTGTCGCTTGGTCCAGTGAGCTGCAGTAGCCTGAAGTTAGCGCTCTTCGTAGCTCCTGAGCGTGTTAATTTGAAAACGTTTCATTTTATGCCCCAGGTCCACGATGTAGTCCACATTACTTTTACGTTCAAGCACATCGTATGGACCTTTCTACTGCATTAGCAACTTGTTGGAATCGGTCGGTAACGGAATCAGAACTTTGTCACCTGGGCTCAGTTTCCTGGGGCGACTTTTCCGGTTGTAGTACGTTTTCTGTTTCTGACGTTCTCGTGCTAGTTGTTCGTGAGCAAGCATGCACGTGTCCTCCAAGCGGTTTCTGAGCTCGATGAGGTAGGTGTACGTGGACCGGGTATCTCTATCGATATTCTAATTTGTCCAGAGCTCCTTAAGGACAATTAGCGGACCTCGCACATGATGTCCATAAATCAACTCAAAAGGGGAAACCTCGTCTCGATTGTGGAACGTCTCGGTATGCAAGCAATAGCGGTGCCAGATGCCTATTCCAAGACCAAGGTTTTTTGGCACATTCTGTTAAGCATCGTTTTAAATGTTCAGTTAAACTTCTCCATAAGGTCAGTCGCCATTGCATGGTAAGGTAACGTCGTGAAGACGATCAACTTCCCTCATGAGCTCTGAGTTGAAAGTGGCTCTTTGATCAGTCGCCATTTCTTTCGGTATTCCATGAAGGAAAGCATCTCAATGAGTGCTTCGGCAGCATGCTCGGAATAGAGTAGGAAGAGCGTCGGTGTCTGACTACCATGTTGTGAAGTCTATCAGCGTGAGCACATATCGGTTAAAATTCTCAGACTTGGGTGAAAAAAGTCCTATGAGATCGACGGCCACTCATTCGAAAGGAATCGTAATCAGTGGCATGTTGCCTAAAGGGGCAATGCCAGCTTTACCTTTCGGTGTCGTTCTCTGACACTTATCACATGTTTTAACAAATCGTTCGACATCTCCATGTGTAAGGCCATTAAAAGGCCTCAAGTATATGACCAGTACTGGGTCTGATTTTTTGACAAATGCGGCGGTCAGGCGCGATGGTGGAAGCGAGCTGCCTCCTGGAGTAGCCCACAGGATGTCGGAGCGCTGTGTGGTACCAAACCCCGGACCAGATGTCCGGCAGATGCTACCGAGGTGGTCTCTAGACGCCAGGCCCAGAACGGTGAAGAGAACCGCTCAGAGGAGCTCAGGAACGTCCGTCCTGTGCCCCTGCCTTGAACGAACTCACGTGCCCTAGAACGCCTTACACGCGGCCGCACTTCCCTTCTTTTCCACTGGTCACACTCGCATTCGCGATCACCGTCATCACAACCACGCGATCACCATCATCACCGTCACGTACAATGTGGGAACCATACCAATGTGCAACGGTTCATGACTTCGTGAAATATCGGGAAGTGTTTGGTTTGGAAGAACGTCAATTTGGTGTAAATCGTGCATACTGCTCGTGACTGGTTTGTAGGGTTCAACGTCACAAACAGACTAAGGCTATGAGAGACGCCGTAGTGGACAGCTCCGGAAATTTTGATTACCGCGGATTCTTTAACGTGCAATTACATTGTACAGCCCTCTGGCGCCAATTGCCTTTCGCCTCCATCTAAAGGCGGCAGCCGCGGCCGGAATTCAATCCCGCATCCTTGAGTGCAGCAGCAAAGCGCCTTACACAAGGGAATTTTTATTCACAAGTACATTTATGAAGTTTTCTCGCTTTTGTGTTTCAGTTTAATGCGGGTGAGAAACGTACAAACTGGTTTTGTTTGATTTGTGGGGTTTAACGTCCCAAAGCGACTCAGGCTATGAAATACGCCGCCGTGGAGAACTCCGGAAATACTTTGGCGAGCACTGACATCGCACAGCGCACAGCCGCCTTGCTTTTCGCCGCCATCAAAAAGCTGCTGCCGAGGCCGGTATTCGGTCCAGCATCTTTGGGAACAGTAGTCGAGCGCCGTAACCACTGCGCCACCCCGGCAGGGCGAAATGTACAAACTAGAGACCCGGATCGCCACGAATAGCTCCGATTTGGTTTATGGTTCGGAGTAGCTTACAAAGGATTTAGCATGTACAGCGCTCGTTATTTCAGTCTCGTGTGGCCTTTTAACGTCCGCGCACAACGCACAGTACAGAGGCTCTATTCATTTCACCTCGTTTGAAGCTTGGATGGTGGTGCCGGGATTGATCCCCGTCCTCAGAATTAGTCCAGCGACCTAGCCACTGAACAACCCAAGTACGGCCGGAACGGTTCACATCGGCTAACGGAGATCCCGAGAACTTAGTTCAATGCAGAATTGTCTTTATCGTAGTGAAACGGTTATAGAAATTATTGGCGTAAATTCAAGAGCCAAAAATAAGGCAGAATAAACGCAGTAAGAAAACTGAAATAATCAATGCACATTCAGAAGTAAACGACAGTCACATTGCGGCGAAATCACATCAATACTAACACTTTTTACTTCCACCTATGCCATGAAGGCATCTGCCACACCCT
>JAJIZL010017196.1:20124-77417 GCA_023969395.1 Amblyomma maculatum
GTGCGCTTCCATCGAGCGGCCGTGGCAGTAGAATGGTGTGGTGCGTAACGCAGTCGCACGATATCGCCCAAGTGAGAGAAAACGTGTTCAGGAGTGGGATAGATTTACTCGTTTCTTTAAATAAGTCATCTTTCATGTGATTGCTTCTCGACCATTCTACGAATAGCGAGACAGAGTGAATTCGGGGTTATCCCCTTCATTGCGAGTGAAGATCGGAGGTGCTTTGCAGATTTTGTAGTTCTGGTATCTGAAGCGCATTTCGGGCAAGATTTTCCGCCACGGCAATTCTGTGATTTGTAGCCAAATATTAGTCAATTAAAAAGACGGCGAGAGTGTTCTACGTACCAACACAGTGAAATCTTTCTCAAAATTTTTTCAGATGAGTATGATAGTGACAATCACTGACAAATGATTACGGGACGTACGTTGATAAAAACATGCTTTGGCGCTGTCGCGGGAAACAATTCCATGACTAACGTTTCAAAAGATGATAGTTGTGAGGTTTATTTTCATTAAGAATGCCAGCGTTTACAGGTGAAGCGAAGAGAAAATAGTTTTTCGCAAATCTGCACGTAGCGATCTTTTGGTCAGGACTTTACAATAGGCTAGGCGATAGAGATAGGCGTTTTATGGGCATTTACGCTGTGAGCCTTCCATATTTTTATTCAGTGGTACTTCGTGGTCATAATTTTTTCGGCGAGTGGGTATATGCACTCATCGTTGGCAAGACTCAAAAAATCATTTATAATACCTCAACATGTACTGCGCTTGCAGAGATGTGACAATTTAGACTTAATGATCACGCCATACATCTCCAAATGAGAAAATATTTATTCTCCATTTGAGTATTTGTCTGCTACTGCTTGTCCTTTCACAAAAAATATTTACTAGAATTCCCAATCATCTGGCATCTCAACAGGGCTTGAGCTGCATCTCAACTTCCGAGATACCGCTTGAGAACTCTTGCTGGAAATTGTCTGTGCTCGTCGAGTGGAACTTTAACGCTCTGTTTTTCTATGTCAGCAGGTGATCGAAGAGAGGTGAATTTAGTTTAGGCAAAGAGGAAAGGGAAGGCAGAAAATTTGCCGTACGAAAACAACCGCGAACTATGAGATGGTGTCTCCGAAGACACTTTTGTTTCTCGACAGTTTTATGGCTCTTATAGCATGCATGTTACGTCCCGCTTCCAAAAGCACTGCAACAATTTCCTTAAGTATGGTATAAAAGGTATAGAGAGGATGGGCGAGGTAACTCGACATATACAATGCATATACGAGTCCCCATCTCTAAGGCGCAAAGTGCAATGATGAGGCGGGTAACGAATATTTCGGATGGGCGTTTGTAGAAGGCGAAAATTAAAACCGGAGGGCTTTTATGTTTTTTAACTGGGGTAATGCTTTGTAACTGGGTGAAGCCACAGGTTTCAATGCTAATTCCGCTAACCAGTGTTGTGTGTTGTGGGGTTTAACGTGCCAAACCGACTCTGGCTATGAGAGACGCCGTAGTGGAGGACTCCGGAAATTTCGACCACCTGGGGTTCTTTAACGTGCACCGACATCGCACAACACACGGGCGCCTTGCTTTTCGCCTCCACCGAAAAGCGGTCGCCGAGGCCGGGATTCGATCCCGCGTCCTTAGGAACAGTAGTCCAGCGCCGTAACCACTACGCCACCCCTGCGGGTTCGCTAACCAGTGTTAAGAATTTACAGAGTGACAAAGCACTACACGGAAATTCAAAAGTGAAGTAGTGTAAGCAGTCATGTTGGCCAGATCAGCATAAATATTGCCAAGCATAACTGTGTCGCAGCTCGGCTATTAAGAATAGGTCTAGTCTCTTGGACAGCACTGCGGTGTACTTCAACTTGAGCGATAGCATTGTTTAGAGCAATGGAATTACGTCACCGTAGGCTGTGGCATAAGCATAAAGTCCCCAGAGCCTTCTGAGCTGTTCATTCAGTCTACCGCAGTTCCACCTCAGTGAGCAAAATAAGGAGCAATCTAGATTTAGTGAACTGTAAAGACAGAATCGCCAGTTTTTGCAGCAGCTGTGAAGGAATTCAGCAGCATAAATAGACGCATAAGCTTAGTCCGTCAGCTCTGCCGCAAGCATTTTTGAAAAGCTGATCGGCAGTATAACTGTGAAGACGATTTGTACTTTTCATGTTTCGGAGATACGGGGGAATAAATATATTTCAGTACAATGGTCGTTCAAACCCAGGTCAAAGCAAACAGACCAGCTTTGTTGGTTACTGCATTAGACCAGAGTTCAAAATGGGCAGCCAATTTGTTCGCGTGCTAATCGATCGATCTTTAACGCTTTGCTTTTGATGCCGTCTTTTTTTTTTCAAAATCTCCATTTCGCCTTCCCGTGCCCTTATGTTCAGCTGACGAGCTCCATAACCCTTGAGGCACAGCAGCGACGTCATTACTGCAGGTAGACAAAGCTCCACATATTGTTACTCACTAACAGCCGCTTGTACACAATCATGATCAGCCTCTATACCCAAGAAGAAGTATATTCCTGCTAAGGTGGCTTTATAGCTCCTCTTAAAATTCTTGCCATCCTTGTCAGCACCTGTCCTGTCTCAAGAGAAGTGGATCCTCTACTTCCGAGGAAGCTCCAGACGTCCTCTCGGCGTCAGGTTGCTAGACCTCTAGCGCAAGGTACCGATGCGTGATTGCATCTCAGGTCGGCACGGAGGCTAGGTCTAGTGCTGCCGCTGCCACGCTGGCAGGGGTAGCTTCGCCGGAGTTGCTCGCTGCAACTCCTGCCCTGCCGTCGACACCTCAACCTGACCATCGGCCCCAGGTCTAGCTTGGTGCTCCCGGCTCATCAGCCCCAGTGCCCATTCAGCCTTGCCAAAATGCACAACAGCACGTAAGTGAACTGTCCTCTGCGCGGAGCACGGCTATTGCCACCCAGTCAACACGCCGAGATGGACATCCAATAGTGCGACATGAGGAGACGTGCTCTCCAGTGGACTTATCGGCACCACCATCCGTGTCAACGAGCACCACTGCCCCTCACAAGCGTCCTTCGGGAGATAATCAACCGAATTCGTCTTCGGAAAGTGATGGCTATCTAGGAAAGCGCTCCTGTTTAACTATCTAAAACCAGGTTGCGCCTACACCGGGATCAACATCTTATAATGTGGCGATTAAATTTGTAGCCAACAAAAGCCTGACCGATATAGCAAACAGGATCATCCAGGCCAACTTGGACGCATATCTCGGAACCAGAGGTTTTCGGGGCTTCACGGCAAGGAAGAAGTCAAACACTATAGCTGTGTGGCTCCCGACACTCACTGCGGTGGAACGCATCCAAACGCTTAGTTGTATTTCAGTCACAAGTGAGATCTCGGTGCCTGTGCAAGTGTACCTAGTTGCAGGCTCCACCTTGCAACGTTGCGTCGTTTCAACGTCGACATAAACGAAGATCAAACAAACCTTCAAAGTGAGCTGCACTGCCCCACGCACCGAGTCGTACAGGCCCGACAGATAGGAAAGCGGCGTTCCTGCATGATCACCTTCGCAAAGCCCTCCGACGCTCCCAGCCTGTCTGCACTACTACGGCTGCATATTAAGGCCGCAGTCGTATAAACTGAGTGAGGTTTACTGTTAAAACTGTTTCCGAGCAGGGTACATGCGCAAATCTTGCTCTTTATCTACTGCCGATGAAGATGCGTCTGAAGAAAAAGTTACGTACCGATGCGGCCTCTCCGAATCGGACCACCACGAGATAACATCTCCCAGTTGTCCGACAAAGCAAAAGGCAACGCAGAAGGCTCATCTTCGGAACGCTAAGCATTGGCCAATGGAAGACATGACACCAGTGCAGACATCAAATCCCTTTGCAGCTCTCCAGTGGGATGATGACGAGGGGCCAGAGCTTCCTGAGCCCGCTTTGAATGCACCACCAGCTAAGACAAAGTCTAAGGATACAGTTCTCAAGAAATACCGTCGACAACAGCCCATATAGCAGCGTACTAATCTACCAGACGACGATATGGCTGTAGTAGATGAGCAAATTAATCGCCTCTTATCAGAGGTCTCTGAGCTCCGACAACACCGCGAAATGCTTGCTCGACGTCGGCGAGCTGCAGAAGTAACCGCCAAATCTAGCAACGGCCAAGCACCGCCGCCTTCATCCCGCGCAACAGGGCCATTTGCTGCCCCTTTCCAGTGTACCACAACGCCCCATGATAATCTGCAATATCGCTGCTCCACTATGTGGTCAAACAGTTGTCCAACCCGACATCTGTGATACTGCAGCGCTTGGACTAGTACACGAAAGTGGCGAATTTTGGTCGTCCTGGTGTACTACAGTGGAACTGTAGAGGCATTTCCACGAAGGTGAGCGAGATCAAAACCAGACTGCGATTTAACAAGCTCCGGGTGTGCGCCATGTCACTACAGGAAACGAACGCCTTGCCATCAATTCAGAGCTTTTGTGGCTACGTGTCTTCTTCAATGACCGACCGTCGCGTGCAGACTGCCTCTCCCCCGGGAAAGGCGGCGGTATATGTGGAAACGCGTATTCCTCATGTGCGTCTTTCTCTCGAAAACTGGTGCACATCATAACAAGAGGTAGTAGCAGTTGCTGCGAAATTTCTGAAAGGAACCGCTGTGCTTGTTTCATATTATATTAGGCCAGCTGGAGGCGCCCCTTCCCGTATTAGTCTTGGCTGGTTATTAAGTTTTCGTCGGCAATACCCCAGGTCGGCAATACCCCATTAAAGTCGGAGGCAACTTTAACGCCCCTCACCCGGATTGGGGGTATCCGACTGCAAGCCCTCGTGGTAGGCGTGTGTGGGACGCCTTCACTGATGCCCTGTTTGTTCTGCTTAATCACCCTGGGTCAGTAACACGACTTGTGCGTCACATACGTAGTGCTTCCTATGCTCCAGACTTAACATGGTGGTTGGGCGCGGGAACTCCCTCATGACACATGTAGCCAGACTGCTGGGGAAGTGATCACCACCCTATCATCATCGGTCTCCATCCCTCCGGTCTCCGCCCTTTACGCCGCAAATGTTCTGTGATCAACTGGGACAGCTTTCGCTCATGTCTCGACCGTATGTCTTCAGATTCGTCGCCACTCCTTGTTGACTGTATACAAAGAGCACTAAGCAGCGCTACGGCTACTACCTGGATTGATGTAGGTCGACCGGCACCAGATCTTGGCCTGCTTAACTTGTGGGCAGCGCGCCGTCAAGCTGAGCTGGCTGCTACGCGAGACCCTACTTCGGGGCAGGCACGTACACGACTGAATCATCTTACTGCGAAGGCTCGCAGATATGAGCGCGATCTCTCGCGACGCCAGTAGCATGCATGGTGTGAACAGTTTTCTGATAAATCCCCGATTGCCTCGTTCTGGCGAACGTTTCGTGCAATGGAACACGGTCGTGGTTCTACTGACGCCGCAGCAACAACATGCTTTGTGGCTAATCTGTCGCCGGACGATTTCGCCAAAGAAGCTGCTCGAAAATGTTTCCCAAAATACAATACATTGCCTCTTTAAGCTGCAATTTTAATTTGGCTGGTATCCCTGCAAACGCGTGGAAACTACCATCTGCCGCCGACGCAGATAGAATTGCGAGTCCCTTTTCAATGTCTGAGCTGCTGGCTGCAATTGACGATGCGAAACGGAAACAGCGCCAGGCCTGGACAAACTTCAGTATGAGGTTTACAATAACCTCACTACTGCTGCACTCCTTCAACTACTAGACACCATAAACAAAGTGTGGCTTGATGGTGTCGTACCCGAGAGTTGGAAAGCCTCTATCGTGATCCCTATTCCCAAACCTGGGAAGACTCCAACAGACCTCGCCAACTTACGACCAACCTCCTTAAAATAAACACTTTGCAAGCTTTCAGAGAAAATGCTATCCACACGACTTTCTTGGTGGCTTGAACAATATGATTTTTATCACCCTGCTCAAATTAGATTTCGTTCACATAGGTACAGAGGACGGGTTGGTGGTCTTAGCATCAGCAGTTCTATAATCTACCCGCAGCCGCAATGTACGCACCATATTAGCAATGGACGTTGAAAAGGCATATGAAAACATCAGTTATGCTGCATTCCTGGATGCCATTGACATGCTTCATCCCCCACCGAGAGTACTCACTTTGTCGTATCGTTTCTGGGCGGAAGACAATTTGCAATACGTCTGAGTGGTGACACAGTTGGCTCATTCGTTTCCCTGCGTGGCGTGCCCCAGGGATCAGTGTTGTCTCCGACGTTGTTCAATATTACTTTTATCCCATTGGCGTGGGGCTTACATGATATCCCTGAAATCAAGTTCTTGCAACACGCAGATGATACCACGGTATGGAGCACTCACCATGATCTCACTCAAGAGGCCGCCCTTCAGTCAGCATTAGACATAACCTCTGATTACGCATCCTCCATTGGCATTCAATTTTCTGTGTGTAGAACTACATACACGTCAGTCGTCAACCGCGGGGGAAGCCGTAAACTTACCTCAAATCCAATGTCTCTCTCTATCAAGCACCCCACTGCAAGAAAGTTCGAGCCTGGAAATTCTGAGCTTAACAATTCACCAATCAGGATGAGCGACTGCTTGGCTTTCTCAGGCAAAAAAGCAAGCACTTCAAACTATGAGTTTAATAAGAAGAATTGCACCTAAACCGGATGGCGCTGGCTCGTCTATTGCACGCCAGTTAGTGAGGGCGGTTCTGCAGCCACGTATTGTTTATGAGGCCCAGTTCTAGCATCTTACAAGAACACAACTGGATCGCCTTGAAGCAGTAAATTGAGAAGCTATGAGGACCATAACATGCATTCCACAATTGACAGCGGTCGTAGCGTTACAGGACAATGCGCAGCTCAACACCATCGATGAACTGTTACCGCAGCGCCGTGATGCTCGCAGATGATCAAGGCCACTTTGTCACATTCCACGCAAGCACTGAGGGCGTATGCAACGTCACACATTATTCTTCAGCCACCTGCGCCAGTTCTCCCTCCCTGGAAATTTATACAGTTAGGAGACAACAAGCCAACTGATATCCGCATACCAACGTCTGCCAACTCGGCATCGTTGCTTCGCCACAAATTTGAAGAGCAAGATACTCTCCTGCCTCAAGATTTCATTGTAGTGTACGTGGATGGAAGCCTGCAAGGCTGTGAAGCCAAAACAGCAATTTACTGTCCACGGAGACCTAGCCTGAATCAGACCACTACGTTTCAGCTTTCAGAACCAATTACATCTTTCTGCGCTCAGCTCGTGGCAGTTCAGGAGGCACTCTGCTCCGTGGCTTCCATAACCATGCTCCCTGCAGCTCACGTTATCATTCGCACTGACGCACTTCAAGCAGTACGTTTACTCCGACGTGTCAGCCGCTGCCCTAAAATTTGCCAAGACATCCACCAGCTTGCGGCGCGCATCCCACAGTCTGTACGCGTTGAGTGGGTCCCACAGAACCTGCTGCCTTCCCAAAGTCAAGCTGATTTAGCAACCCGCCTTGTGAACCAAAACGCATCAATCCCACGGCTACTTGAAGTGGACGACGCTACCCTCCTTTCATCAAGAAAGGAACACATCCGGCGCCGCACACGTGCACTTATTCCTCCGTGTGCGGTATCCCTTCCCCGCGGTCTCACCCGTGCAGAGGAGGTTGCGCTTAGGAGGATCCGGGTCGGTGTTGCCCTCACACCAGCTGTCACTTGGACGTGGTCATACTTCCAACACTTATATCTCCGCCCAAGGTGCCCGATCTATAAAAAACGAAGATGTTGAGGCTGACATTCAACACTTGTGGGACTGCCCAGCACTCGAACCAACACGAATCCGGCACCTGAGGATAGCGGGCGTTTCAGCAACCATCCTACCTCATATGTCGCTTGGACGCAGGGACCTCATCATCGCACATTCCTGGACTTCATAAAATCAGGCAACCTTTTTTCATTCATTTAATCATCTATTCATCCTTCATCTCATACCCTACTGATGCCCTGAGACAATAAATTTCGATTAAAAAAACCATTGCAGGGAGAAGGGCTCTCCCATTTTCCTCCAGTGAACCCGGTCCTGTGCTAGTTGTATCCACTCGACCCTTGCGGACTTCAAAACCTCATCCGCGCTCCTAACGTTCTACCACCCCACGTTACGCTTTCCTTCCCTTCGAATCGAGTTTACCCTAAGCGACTATCGGTTATCCTCTCTTCAAACTACATGTCCTGCCCATGCCCATTTCTCTTAATTTCCACTAGAATCTTAGGCACTCGAGTTATATCCCTCACCAACTCTGCACGCTTCCTATCTCTTAATGTTACCCCTACCATTTTTTGTTCCACAGCCTTCCGAGTTGTCCTCAACGTAAGTAGAACCCTCTTTGTCTGCCTCCAACGACATGTGTATCTTGCAAACCTATGAGCAGTAGCGTACCACGTTGTTTACAGTTTTAAGTAGATCTGTTGCTGCCATTCAATAGATCAATTCTTTTTTTCGCAGTTTTAAGCGTGATCCGTACCATCGAGGTTGGTTTTATGCACGGTTCTTCAGGAGTTTTGAAAGGCGCCATGTTTCCATGTTTTTATTGCATCAGAAATTACATTGCATGTGAAATTTCGCTCCTGCTTCAAATATTTAGCGTGGTTAATGTGCGCTGGAAAACTTGAAGTTACATTCTTTTAAGCTCTGAGTTAGTTTATGTACAATTATTTCTTTCCGACGAAAACTATGCACGATTAAGAATGACCCTTCACCCTCTGCAGTAAAGTGGCTTTCTCGATATAAGCCGGTGCACAAGATTCCGATACAAAAACATATTGCAAAACACTTTATAGTCAGTGTGACATAATTGTTTTCATTTTTTGTGTAATGAGCTAGCTTCACCAAAATACTCGAGGTTGCTCTCTTACAATGAGTGTTGCGGAATAACATGCGCGTCGTATGATGAGACTACTAGCTAAGCGATGAATCCCTGCAGCTCAAATTTCACTCTGAAATTGAATTCGGTCCTATGTATAACAAATTTATTTTGTGTATTTGCCTCATCAGATCATAAGCCGGTTGTTCGCAAAGTATGTGGCGCCATGAAGGTGAACCCAGCTTGTCTCCCAGCGATGGCACTGTGGCGCCACCTCTTTTTGTTCTCAATTTCGAAAAAATGTTTCGCGATAGACAAAAAAACTTCAAATTTACTCGGCCGAAACTTTATTCCTATTCATAAAGGAGTTGATACAACTTTAAATAATCCGCAATGCAACTCCGCCCGCCAACCTCCCTTCGTCGAATCCCTCTGCTACTGTTGCTGGAACAAAAACGAGACGACGCCACGTGGCCATCACATGGACAGTGGCTTGGTTTGCTTCGCCGACGCCTTAAACGAAGCGAACGTTGCAATTTTTGTATAAAAAGGCTGCAAAATTTGAGCTTTGAGGACTCAGCCGTTTAGCTAGGAAGAGCATTCTACGGATGGCATGTAAGTGCTCAACGCGCCGTATATGCCAGGTTACAAGCTTACACCTCCGCCGATATCTATATATTCCCTCCGCGTGCTCTGGTGAGTTCTGTCACGTCGCGCAGGCTCCTTAAACGTGCGCTGGATGTAAAACAATGGTGGTCTATTTAATCGCCTTGACTGTCACAAACCCCCGCCTTTACGATCACCAGAGGCGCGGGATCCCTTTACGGTCACCCGCTGTCCCTCCGAGGTATAGCTGAAGTACGGTTGTCGGTGTGTAATTGAGGACTAGGTTCAAGAAAGTCCCTTTCTTTTACAAACAATTGGATATATATATAAAAAATATATATATATATATATATATATGTATAGCTTGTAGTTGAAATTACACTGCATAATAATCGAAGATGCCACAAAACGCCATGACACGATAGTGATAAAAAACCACTCTGTAAATGGCGAGAAAAAAGAAAACCGACAATGCACAAACACTTTGGAAAATGAAGGCTATAAAAATAACAAAGAAAATATTCCGGATATATTAAGTAGGCGCAAGATTTACACAGAAAATATAGCACACAAATACTAAGCCAGATCAAGGTTTAAACAAAGGCGAAAACATTATTCAATTAACCGACAGTCAGTGGCAAAAAGATTTTCACGGCTTTCTTGTTCGATCAGGCGTCGTAGTCGCAGAGTTGATCGGCAGCGGCGGCCGTACAAGGTGAGGAGAAAGGAGTTGATAGCGGGTTCGATAAAAAACAAAAGATACCTTCGAGAGCGCGCGGCCGCGAGAGTTGCTCGAGAGGCTACATCTCCCCAAAGCGCACTGCCGCGGGCGTAGTCCGGTCTGCCTTTTTGTACTCTCGGCTAATGGCTGCGCTGCGGCCCATCTACAAGGAGCGCGCTTGCCGGTCACTGCCTCGGAGCGTCATGTCGAAGCATTTTCGGAGGAGCGGGGCGATCACGTTAACTTCCGCTCTATGTGTGAGGCAGCTTGTGACACTCTGGCGATTTTCGCCATACGGGCAACTGACAGCACATAACAAGGTGTAGCAGCGCAATGGAGAGATTTGATGAGGCTTATATATTCAGTTTACTCTTCTAGAAACTGACGTATGATGGAGAAGTTTGAGTACGTAAAGAGAGAGAGAGAGAACAACTTTTATTTAAAATGCCTGCAGAATCGGTTTGGCTCCCTCCAAGCAGGGAGGACAAGCTTTTACCGTGACGCGGCCACTACGTCAGTCTCGTGCGTTGTGCTCCTTGAGGTCTTGTTACGTCCCTCGCTACTTCCGCGGGTTCGAGAGGGCCGCCGCCCCCTTCTTGGGGGTGCTGCCCCCCCTCTCCTCGGTTTCGCTCGGTCGCTGCCTCTCTAGAGCTGCCGAGACCTGCTGGACGGCCTTGAGTTGTGTCTCTTGATCACAGCTCTTCGTTGCAGCCTCTAGCTGCGGCGGGATCGTCGTCTTCTCGCTGGCTTCGCACGGATTTACGCTACAGTCCCAAAGGATGTGAGCCGCGGTGGCTCTCTCCTTCGCGCATAGTCTACACATGTCACTCGCGTGCACACTCGGACACATGTGCTTAGCTAGCACCGGGGTGAGCAGGGATCCCGTCTGTAACTGTCTGTATAACACTGCCTCCTTCCGGGTAAGCCCCGGGTGAGGTGGCGGCATAGTCTGTCTGTTCAGTCTCTACCATTTCACCATTTTGTTGAAGGTGGTCATCTTGTCCTTGGCACTGCGCCGCGACCAAGACTCCGAGTCGGCCGTGCTTGCAGCCGCGCGGTTGGTTAGTCCTCGCGCGGCCGAGTTGGCCGTCTCGTTGTGGTTCACGTTTCCGCGTTCCGACACGTCACTGCCCATGTGGGCCGGAAACCACTTGATAACCACAGGACTTTTGCGTCCGATGTCTTCGGCTTTGCGCAGTATGCGCGCGGCCTCACTACATACCCCACCCTTGGCGTAGTTCTTCACTGCCGTTCTAGAGTCACACAACACTGTAGTGCATCCGGGGTCGGAAACGGCCAAGGCGATGGCCACCTCCTCCGCCCGGTGCGCTTCTCGAGTCCGGACGCTCACCGCGGTCTTCGTTGCACCCGTCGATGCCCTGACAACCACCGCCGCGTATGCGTTGGTGTTCCCTCGATACTCCGTCGCGTCCACGTAGGCGGCGCCTTCTTCTCTGGCGTGGAGGTCTACGAGAGCCCTGGCTCTCGCCAACCTCCGCTCCCTGTTGTGCTCGGGGTTCACGTTCTTTGGGATCGGGAAGACCCTGAGCTTTCTGTTGATGCTATCTGGTATAGGTACGTCTTTCTGCTGCTTGCCTTCCCTCGGTTCGAGGCCAAGGTCCCGCAGTATCTGTCTTCCGGTTCTCGTTTCAAAGAGACGCTCGAGTTGCGCCGTTCTCTGTGCTTCGGCTATTTCGTCCAGCGTGTTGTGGACTCCCAGCGCCATGAATTTTTCGGTGCTCGTGCCCCCGAGGAGACCGAGTGCCGCCTTATACGCCTTGCGTATGGTGGCGTCTATCTTGTTACGTTCACTCGGCCTCCAGTTGTGGAAGGCGGCCCCGTACGTTATGTGGCTAACTGTGAAGGATTGAACGAGCCTAGTCAGGCTCTCCTCCTTCATCCCCGCTTTTCTGTTGGACACCCTCTTGATGAGTCTCATTGCCGCAGCCGCTTTGCCCGCGAGCTTGTTGACAGTTTCACCGTTGGCTCGGTTTCGCTGGATGAGCAGCCCGAGTACTCGAATCTTCTCGACCTCCGGTATTACTTGTCCTCCCGCCGTCTTGACCGTGATCTTGGGACGCTCGTACTTGACTTCCATATTCTTTCTTTTCCTGCCCGATCTTTTCGGGGGAATCACCAGCAGTTCTGACTTGGCCGGAGAGCAAACGAGTCCAGACCCGTCCAGCTGCTCCTCGATGGCGTTGATCGCTTCTTGCAGCGTTGTCTCGATGTGTCCGTCGCTTCCTCCCGGTACCCATAGCGTAACGTCGTCGGCGTAGATGGTGTGCCGGACTCCCGCTACTCTTTCTAGCCCGGTGGCCACCCCGATCATCACGAGGTTGAAGAGTAGCGGGGAGATTACCGACCCCTGCGGAGTTCCGACGCTGCCCAGCTTCTACTCTTCGAGCTGCAGGTCTCCCGCACAGATTTCGGTGGTCCGTTCCGTCAGGAAGTCTTTGATGTACTGGTATGTCCTCCTGCCCATATTTAGCCTGGATACTTGGGCCAGGATAGCCGAGTGCCTCACTTTATCAAAGGCGCTCTGCAAGTCCAGCCCGAGTACGGCTCTGTTGTCCTTGGTGCCCGTCGTATCGTCGATGATCTCGTTCTTCAGTAAGATCATGGCGTCTTGCGTCCCGAATTGGTTCCGAAATCCGATGATGGAATTTGGGTAAAACTCCGATTCTTCCAGGTAACGCTGCCACCTGTGCATGAGAACGTGCTCGAGGACCTTTCCCACGCACGAAGTGAGCGAGATCGGCCTGAGGTTCTCTATGTTGGGCGGCCTGCCAGACTTGGGGATGAGGATCGTCTTGGCTGCATTCCATTGCTTGGGTAGCCTTCCTTCTTGCCAGCACTTGTTGTAGAAGTTCGTGAGCGTTTCGATGGCCACTTCGTTGAGGTTCTTGAGCGCTCTGTTGGTCACTCGATCGGGACCCGCGGCAGACCTTCCATTGAGATCCTGCAGGGCAACTCTGACTTCCCAGGTCTGGATGTCGCGATCTAGCTTCTCGTTCTCTTTGCCTTGGTAATCCGGGTGTCCTTCCGTGGGGGTGGTCGGCAGGTACTTGGCGTCCAAGCGCCGCTTGACCTCGTCTTCCCCGTGTTCGCAGATTGCCTTGTGTAGGATCCTGGCCAGGTTGTTGTGTTGGTGGCCCTTGGTCTTGGTTTCGTCGAGGAGGTGCCGCAGCATGTTCCACGTCTTGCCCTTGTGCATCTGTCCGTCGGCTTCGTTGCAGGCCTCGTTCCACTGTTGGGTGCATAGCACCCTGCAGTGGACCTCGATCTGCCTGTTGAGCTCGGCGATCTTCTTCCTTAGACTTCGGTTGGTTCGTCGCTTGGGCAAAAGTTTATTAACGTTTAGGAGTTAATTCGTGTGGAGTCTGATTTACTCTCCAAGTTTCGCAACAAGTCCTGGTATGGGAAACGGTTGGTTTTTAAAAGCGGATATTCTATTCGCCTGCTGCAATTGATTGGAGGGGGGATCGGTAGCCAAATGCTGCTGATTTACTCCAAGAGGTTTCACTGTGACTAAATAAAAGCAATTCAGTCTGGTTTGTGACAACGGTTAGATATGTAGAAATAGATCACTTCTTCGTGTTCTTTTTGCCCCATTATGAGCCATTGTTCGTAAAAACGCGATGTGTAATCTCACAATAAAAATTAGTATCGAGGGGAATTGGCTTGTTCATATAGTTTCGTTATTTGGCTTCGATGGGAACTGTCACTTTATAAAAGTGAAAAACTTGGCGGGCAGGTCAGCTGTCAGTTCCTAAAAGCAACAAGGTGTATTCGCACACTGTCGTTGAATTTAAATGGCGATGCAATTATTCCGCTTGTTACTTTACAAGTGGTATAATGTGGAAGTCTGTCAGTACATAACAATTGTGAAGGCCATGCAGATTATGCAGCTAGTAAATTAACCAGCTTGTTCTTTGGCAACCTCCCCTGATTGGCCGTTATTACGCAATAACGGAGAAAACTAATTGCACAGCGCCATCTACCGAAAGAGATTCGTTTATGCACATGGTCTGTTTACAGCTTTACAGTATACATGGATACTGTATGTAAACAGACCAAGTGCATAAATTATTGAATAAATGGAAATTGACAAACTTTATTTGATGGAGAATGAATTGCAATTTCTTGCAATCTCCTGTCGAATGAGAAATTGTCAATACATAAATGTCGCGAAATTCAACCCAGCTGTGCAGTATATACCATAAGAATTCATCTTCGCCGCTTACTCGAGTTTGTGCTACTGTCAGTGCCTAAAAGAAAAATTACAAAGTTTAGACTGACACAGTCGTTATTTCGGCTGGGGATCGACTACTTCAATTTTTTAACCTCCGTCGGCGCATCAAAACGCCGAATCTGGTTGTAAACTACTGATGATATGTGACTCGCACGTGTTCGACACCCCAGCATGACCAGCAGCGCTATTGAACTACAAGCCTCACATCTTGAACACCTTTACCTCCAGATCTAGGAGGTTTAACGCTTAACCTTGCGCATGCGCCTACGGGCGAGCCCGGTCCCCCTGGTGGCACCACTGCTGCTAGACTGCGCCCCATCCTCCTCGTCTAAAACGTCGCCGATCTTCAAGAAGGAGCGGACGTGCTCCATCACATAAGGGTTGAGCTTGTCGAGCTGAGCCTCTCCACTGGAGCCCTCTTGCCCGGTTTGGGGATAGTTGCACACCAATTGCCTCTTCACGATGCCGGCCAGCTGCCAGAACTGCCAGAGAAAGAAATTGTGTGTGATTGTCAGTTACACAACTGTCGGTGGCTAGCTTCACAACCAACACAGACGCGAATTTTTAAGATGAGGAACTTCTGATAAAGAAGAAATTCATATTTACACTCTGCGCTGTTAACGAAATTGTAAAATAAAGGATGGGATATGCTCCGGCAGCAAACTTAAAAATTTAGGCGTTAAGGAAACGTAATGTTTTGATATTTCCAAAACTGTTCGTGTGGAGCCATGCTATCACGAGAGCGAAGCAGGACGTTTTTGATTGGCAGATTGAAGGAAACGTTTTACTCCGCAATCGCGGTATGATGTAAAACCTTGTGAGATTCATTTATCCTTGAAACAATTTATACGCAGCCGCTGCTGTCGCTTCGACTTGGCTCGCTTCCGCGCTTGCCAAACTACTCAGCAGCATGCTAGTCAGGCTCCTTTTTGTTCGATGGTCTCGGCAGCCGGTCTGGCAGGAGTTCTGCACACACGGATGCGGGATTGAATCCTAACCACGGTTTCCGCTTTTCGATTGAGACTAAAAGCAAGACGTGTGCTCTGGTATGCCAGTGCACGCCAAAGAGCCCTACGTTGTCGAAACGTCCTGGCATGGAGTCAGCCACAATCTCATACGTATCGTAACTAGCATCACAAATACTTTATCTTTCCCATCCGCTACCCAGAGAAATGTCCCATCTGCACTACCAACGTCAACAATGAAGAGTAATATTATATCATTCAGTTTGGGCCTGTACAACACGACACAGTAACGTTTCACCTAAAACTCTCCCCACGTCGTCCTCTAGGGAACAAGCCTTGGCAAGTACTGCGCCAACCAATACGCCGCCTAATGAAGCGGGCTGTGCAAACTGCAGTGGCGAACGGGAGTGGATTTAATCTTTTTCGGAGGTCGCTCCCTCCAGCATCGGCGGCGCTTAGCGGCGGCGCATAGGGCCTTAGAAAGAAGTCTCCACTCAGGGAGACAGTCGCACCAAAGGCTTTTCTCCTAAACTGCTGCCTTCCTCAAAACATGAGTCACTTTGGGACGTTGAAACCTAACAAACAACAAATCTGTCGGCAGGGCTGCGGTCTCTATTTTTAGCGGAATGGAATGTGTGTGGCACAGATACCTAGGTGAAATGAAGGAGTGGCGAGATGAAACTTCATGAAACGACAACGCTCACTGCAACGTGAAAGGTCACGTTGCAGTGATCGTTAAAGGTAAGCCGAAACAAATAGCTATGTCGGGTGACAAATTATTGTGTCGTGAAAAACTAACAAGGTTCTTTCTACCAGGCGGTCGGTGAGAGCGAACAGGGGTCAGCGGGGGCCGCATGTTAACATTTATCGAAATTATTACGCATTACCGGGGGGGTATGAGCAAGAATAGCCCACTTAATGTTATCAGTATAAGCAGCTGGTGTCCTGGCGGCAGCTGCACAATGGCTCTTTCTTTCATCTCTACAAATGTTCATTTTATATTCAGGCTGCTTTTGTCCTGAATGCAGAAGTTATAGTGCATGGAAAGCAGATGTTAAACACAAAGACTGAGTCCCTGCTCCACATTAAGCTGAGGAAGGAGCTATACCTAAACAATACATTGCAGAAAAACGTGGTGGTGCCCAGCTCGGATTTGGAAGCCATCGAATGTAGGACTCTTGCCCTACTTGCGTGGCCCAGACGAGGCAACACAATGACTTCAAGAAATTGTTTGAAGTGATGGACGTAATTGGTTTCTATACCTCTCAAATTTAACGAGCTGATTTTGCCCATAACATTCATTACTCGATATATCGCACTGTAATTGCCGCATTGCTACCTCAGGCCAGCTGTGCTGTTGATCACCAATAGACAAAATGCCTGGCGAATTTCGTTTATAAATCTGAGAACTAGGCCACCCATACTTTCTCGGTCAGTGAAACAAAACCGCTGCCCTGCGTTGAGTAACGACGGCTGCGTTCCGCATGAAAAATGAAGTCTGGATGGAATGTTGACTGTGCGAACATGTCAGAATATTACAATGCGCGTGAAAACCAAGTTAAAATCAGCCATAGGTGTATTATTTCTTTACTGATTGCGAATGCTAAATTCCACCAAATGCAGTGCGAGATATATCGCGTAAATGCGCCAACTTGTTTAGAGCTTTCACATTTCTCGTTGACTTCCCACAAACGATTACAATTGTTACAATACGTACTAGACTATTTATTATACTTGCGGAGTACACATACTGAAAAAGTACTTTTTAAGTGCAAAGTACAAATCTAAGCAGCTCATTTTTCTCGTGCTTGGGAAGCAGTACGTGAATGTTCTCCTGTGTTCAGCAGCAGATATCATCGCAGAAAATGAAATCTAAAATTTGTTCTCTCATATCTGACCGGGAAGTAGAATGAGCGTTAAAATCCTCCACAAAAATATGTCTCTTGTAGTTGTTTTAAATGTTGTTCTGAATCGTGAAGTGTGGTGTTAGTTGTGGCGCAAGTTATATGGAACATATTGTTATTGCTTCAAAATCAAACACAGTGATTGCAAGTGCTGCTTCGTACGTGGTTTTTAAGTCAATCTTTTGTGTTGCAACACTATTTTCAACCACGATAGCAGCCCCTCATGAGAGCTTCCTTGAATGTTCTGTCACACTGAAATACTTTGTAGTTTTAAGAATATTTTTTGTTGTGGCCGTAAAGTTGTCTCCGGTGGTTCCAGTATTACAGGAGGGAATTAATTTAAAATATTTTTGTCTGCGTAGATTTGTAAAATTCCCCGTCAGTTCCATTGAAATAAAAACGCCGTGATTATCAACTAGTTGGGTTTAAGGGTAAAAAGCCTAGTGTGGTAGGTCGTTTGAGCCCATTATTACGATTCTTTTTTTTTTTTTGGGGGGGGGGGGGGCAAGGGAGGCTTGCCGCCGTTGTAGTGTAGCGAAGCGCAGGTGGACTGGTCTCCACCGCCTAGCTAGAGGCGCTGTAGGTTCCTGAAGCCGCAGGTGTAAGTGTTTGAGGGCTCTCATGGTGGGGGGGAAGCCTTGTTGTGCGCTGATTCAGAGGCGTACGGTTCCGTTTTCACAGATGGCAAGGCAGCTTGCACTGCGTCTTTCTAGGGCGATGATGGCCCTGCCTTAGCATTGGCGTCATCCTAGTGTGGTGTGCGCCACTGCGCACCACATCGGAGTAGTCAGAAAAGTCTTTTCTTGAAAAAGTAGTCCGTGCTGTTCGTTGTCCTGCCTGTGGGTAAGTTAGGTTCTCTTTTGTTTTGACAGTTATGATTTATTTTGCCTTTTTCCATGAAATACAAACGTGAGTGTGCGGAATGTTACCCTGGCGGTTTGCAGAGCACAGCTGTTATATGATTGATGTCCTGGAGATGCCCACTTGGCTCAAATTTGATGGCTGCGACAACTTTGACAATCCCTGACAATAGAAGCATCGTCAGGGATTTGGTATGTAATGTCTGACATCTATTTTCAAGTAGCACATTGCAAAGAGTCGGGTAGGGAGCCGGATGATAAAATGAGGACTAATTGCTTTGTTGGAATTTCTTCGTTGTCGTTTGTGATCATTATTCTGTGTACAGATATGACGTTTCGACCGGCAAGACCTTCAGGCATTTCTTCTTCAGTTAAATCTAGCAAGTCATTTTCAGATATCAGAACACGCACGGTGTGCACGGATCCAAGGATTGTGATTTAAATAGGCATCTCTCCAATCCACACTATGTTGGAGGGTTTAACACTTGCTATTGTCATTAATTACAAGCACAAGGTCACCACAGGCCATTTCAAACACCATGTACCCGAACTCTAAGGCATCAGTTAGGCACTTTGGTACAAAAAAAGGAGTCAATGTAATGGCAGTGCTCTATTTCTTCACTGTATAGGACATGGTATATTAGGCAATATTTCGTTTTCGGGAAGAACTGGGCAGCATATTCGACCCACTTTTTTTTTTTTGAAGGCGATCAGTTTGCTGTGAAGAAGCGACAAAAATGTTTTTGTTCGGCAGTGGCACCAGTCAGCGCGCCCTACACGGGGACGGAAAACGAAGGTGCAAGACGTCCGGCAACGCAAGCTATGCACCGATACTATAACCAAATATGGGGCAACTCACGGTAGCTGCACCACACGAGGCTAGCCCTAGCCGCCAGGAAGATAGAAACGCCGAAGGGAGGAACAGACAGGACAGTTGATAGGAAAATAAAATAAATATAGAGGGGAGGATTAGTAAGGCGACTGCTGATTGCCCCCGTTCGGGACAGCGCAGAGGTGTCGTCTATGGGAAGCGTTGGCCATTTTGATGTCTTGCCAGCGCCGAGGAGCTTGCGTCGCTCGAAACCCGGCCGCGGCTGAGCGCGACTAGTGTATACGCGCCTTCTTCTAACTTTCTCCCTCATACGCTCGCCCTATGACAAGCCGCAGGTCACAGTACGGGTATGTAGCTTAAGCATGCTACCACCTATCCTGCATTAATAAAGGTCCAAGCACTCCGCATTGGCTCTACTACCAGCATCTCATTTTCTCCCGACACGGCGATGCAACTCACGTTAAAGCGTGGGTGCTCGGGGTTCGTGATGCCGTACAGCGCACGCACAAATCTGCTCTAACAGATGCCCCCGTTGTGTTGGGGCAGATATAGCGCAGACAACAAGATGATGGTTGCTACTACTAACCTTGATGTTTAGTAGGCAGGGGCGTGACCTAGCAATTCATACAGTGGCTTTAAGAATGACAGCGATTCTCTTTGGCCATTGCTTTCTTACCTGGGATGATAGATTAGTATACTTGTCTTCAAAAAAAGCTCATAACAGAGCAGAGGAGTGCTTACCATGGGCCAAATGGCAAGCGACCTTTCCGCGAGGTGTGAAAATTACATATTCACCACTCTCAGCTATCTTTTTTTTTAAGCGATATGAAACGCGGCGCCCTATCAGAAGTATATGCGATGCGCCATATGGAAAACCATTTTCGCGCATTGAAGCTGAACACGTCGCCTGAAATGTTAGACCCACAGATAGACGCGCATGCATCATCCGTTGGTAGCAATATTAGGCGACAGGGTAGCTAGGCACCATTGGAATAATCCTGTCTTTTTTTTTTTTTCTGGAGAATGTACGTATTTTATCTTCCATTTTGCTGCAGATACTAAAGGTGGCATTTTCCGCCTCGCCATGGTCTCGCCCTCCGGTGATACGTCGTCCTGTTTGAGTATTTTATTTTTTTGCAAAAAATCTGCACCGAGAAAATAACGGAAGAGTGTTTTTTTAGGTTATGTGCTCTCTTAGTAAGCTCCTGTCAAGCACGCAGCAGCAAAGTTTCGCACGTGTCGTTTCCGACCATAGCGCAGTAGCATGTCTGATGTCTCTTAAGTGGCCCAACGCATTGGTCAGCAATTAAACGGGTCTGGGAGAATGAGGCCATCTTATATGACAACTACTAGAAGCCATGCATACCGATGGGAAATTCGCTTCCTCATTGTCCGGTTTTGAAATGTTTCACTTCAAACAGTGTGTACCTCGATGCGGTAAGCTGATCACAAGAGGAGCCTGAAAATGGATAACGGTATGTTTATTTCGCCTCCCAGCAATCTAGTTACAGTTTCACCGAACTAATCTGTATTTACGATGTTCAATTTTCTGCCTATATCCGCGCGGCTCAAATGCCCGAACGCTTGCGGAGTTATGCTGAATCAGCTCTACACATCGTAACCTCGGATGCATTTTTCAAAGCAGGCGATGTTACTCATGCCACCCAAAAGAACGCTCCGAACCGAATGAATGCTGTACCTTGTAGCATTAAGACGCGCATTACACTGGATATGATTGAACTCGACCTCATCGTCAACGACCGAAGAGATCGTTTGGCGCGCAGTTACCTCGTTCTGAAGACGCCTGGCGCCTTCTTGAATCTTCAGTTCGGCATTTGCCTCGGTAAGGGAGCCCAGGCGCTGGACAACCGCGAGGAGCTGCGGATGCTGCGGAACCAGCTCGAAGGCCATGGCAGCACGCTTCAGCGATGAGCCGAGGACGAACGCTGCCGCGCACTGGAAGATTCCATAGTTGCGACGGACCTGCGAGAGTACAATAGGAAAGATAGTCAGTAGTGCACGTTCGGCTTGGCGGAGGCTTGGAAGGGGCAACGATCGGTTCACGAATAATGAAAAGTGGTGTACTCAGAAATCTGTTATTGCTACTAGCGAAACTTCACATAAGGCCCATGCACCTAGCGAATTTTGTCGCCACCCGCAGTCTTCGAAATGCTCCCAGTCCCAAAGTTTTCAGGTTTTCAATAAACGAAGGACCACCTGGAAAATTTGTATTTAAATGTCCCATAAAAATCTACACACATAGCAGCCAACTTATACTGAAGACGCGAAGAAATGGAAAACGTTTTAAAGAGACAGCATGAAGGGGCGTGGAAAATAACGGGCGCGACTCTGGAGTGTGGTAGCTAGAAGACATTGCCCGGCGTTGATCCTTTTGAAGTTCACACGGTCTTTGTGAGACATGTCTATTTGTTTTATTAAAGCGTTACAAGCGCGTGCAGCACTTTCGCCAGCTTTCTCATTTTCGCTGGTATCTACAAGGCTAAGTGAGTGAGAATATAAATATATATAGTGTCCGGCAAGGTTTAGCACGGCCGGGTCTAATTCTTCGAAGGGGCAACAGAGATTTCGTCTCTTCGCGCCTCGAAGACTTGTTGGAAAGCATGGGTTGGTCGTCGAGGCTGAAGCCGCACATAGCAGCGGACCACCTCGACGAGGCTAGGTACCCAGCAGGACTTTGTTAACTGTCCTAAATTGTTTATCAGATTTTACAAAATTGTGTATAATATTTATAATTATGGGCTACACTGAATTTTTTCTGTGGAAAGCTGGGATTACGCTTTCAAAATCCGAGAGTATCATGCTCGTTTTTGATACTTTTTTATATCGTTTCTGCAGCGGTTGAGACGGCATAACGTTCACCAGTAAAAATGAATCTCAGAGGTGTAACCGCATCGTTCTATTCATATGTCTTGAATTAGTCCACTTCCAACGTACTGCAATATTTTTTAACATGTTCAGAGAAAGTCATTTATTTCTTGATTTCTCGCCTTATCTTAAAGAATGCTTCGGTTTTAGCTACACGGAGTTTGCTTTTTAATGCTTTAACACTACTTCGCGCACTCAGAAAATTTGGGGTGACGTTGAATTCGACCCGTCTATTCACGAATCTGAATGTTGCCTTTGCGTAGACCCGAGGACTACGTTCGAACGTATGTTAATATGTCCAGAGTTTCAATCACCGGTCAAATAGGGCCTCACAGACACTGAGGATTAGGTGATCATGGTCTCCAGCTCAGAACCGGCTGCACAAAAGAGGCTGGTCGACTTGGCTGAAACAGTTATCGTCAGACATGGCCTGCCGGCCACGACCCATGATCAGGAGCTGGCCCAGTCCTTGTAACAAATAATTAATGGATCCACCAGTGAAAGACACCATCGTCTCTGCATGCCTAAGATTTCCGCCCTCTGAACTTTAGGCTTGCATTGCTGAACCCGATGCCAAGGACCAGACGTAGATGCACCATCCGCACATGTAGAAGACTCCTCATATGAACGCCCGCACTTCCAGTATCGCCAGAGTGCACTTCCAGATGCAGTGATATGAAGATAATGACTGCGCAAGACGTAGGGCGCATATACAATTGGGGAAAATACCGGTAAGAGTTACCCGATCGGCCGAACAATGCTGAAAGCAGCCAGCACCTGTGTTCGAGAATTTTTCGGCGGATATTTTAGGCCATCTTAATGATTGAGAATTTTCATTGAACTTGCTGCCGAATAAATCCATTAAATATTAACATTTAGTGACATTGGCCGAAGTTATAAACCAGTCAAAAATGACCTCAATGTTTTTCCTAGTACGATGACACGCAGCTGATGGCAACAATGTCTTGCTGTGAAAAACAAGTGAAGCTACTATCGACGCTGCGGATGATGGGCACATAATATTAAAGGAGATCAGTTAGCATTTTATGCCGTGTAAACAGCAATATCTTGGTCTTTTTGTTGGGGGTTTAATGTCCGAAAGCTATTCGATCAGGCTCTGAGAGAGGCTCAGTGAATTTAGACCAACTGGGGTTCTTTAACGTGCACTCACATTTGCCTTTTTCTCCCACAGAAAAGCCGCGGACGAGGACGGGATTCGATCTCACATCCAGTTGTCAAGCGCCCTAACAGTTATGCCCCTCCCCCAACTGGCTACAGCAATATCTGTTTCTAAACAGTTAGCAAACGGCCGTAGCGCCGAGGTGCAGTCGTCGCGATCGCTGCATTCTTGTAAAAGCATTAAGTGCATTCGGAAAGAGCAGATTGATGTCCTATCATTCGTAAGCACTCGTTTCACGAATTTGCGCAATAAGCTACACACAAAAAGCTCAAGAAGAAATAAAGCCACAGAATACTGAGCAGCCGCGCACAGGGCTGTGGGCAAGTACAAGAAATGACGACGGCATCGCGCTGCCGGGCAGTCTGACCCCCGCCCGACACTACTCCGATCTTGACTTCGTGGTGACACTGAAGACACTATACGCTCACACCGGCACGCCACTTACCATGACCTTAATTTCGGCAAGGGCAAAGACAACACTGAAATGAGTTTGCGTTAAATCTACAAAGCGACACCCGCCTACGAAGGTCAGTGACTGCGCCTTTATGTAGCGATCACGCGCGGTGTTGAAGACGGACTGCTATGGCGCTCTCGTTTGCATTCTGTAAGTTCTGCGGTCAAGGAGAACATCGTGCAGGCAAGATACAAGTAAACGGCTTTGCACCTCGTCCAAGGAGCGACGGTAAAACTTCTGCAACAGTATAAACTCCTTTCACAGTAGAGTGTTTGCTGCGCAGTTTCATGCCTGGTTTTCGCTCCGGTGAGAAATTTGTAAATCATGAACGCCCTCCTCTCTTCTGTCACGACCTAATGGAAAGCATAGCCTAAAGTCACCTAATACGACAGTCTTGAGACATTTGAAACGTTTAGTGAGTCGCTTACCAGGTTTATGGCGTTCAGGCCAGCTTCATCATCCGGCCATATGTGCACGTCGATGGAAGTGAGCGTGTAGCTGCTCTGTAGAACCGTGGCCAACTTTTGCAGAACCAGTTTGTCCCCTTCTCCGGCCAGCGCCACCTGCAGGCTGTGCAGGTGGAGGCTGGAGGCTAGCCAGTCGCAGAGCACGTCCACATCTTCCTCGCTCACCAAGAACCCTGCGAGGGCGCGCAGGAACTTGTATTTACTCCATATTTAAGCAAATACAGAATATAACCCCATGTTGCTTGCAGTAAAATTCAGCCCTCAGACATTACTACCAGAAAACAAAATACTGGATACTTCGTAACCAATCGGCTAAACAATTTTGACGGAAGGTATCAAGACAAAACCCAGCGCGTAGCATTCGGCTCCTGTTTTAATTAAACCAGGTGCCCAATGCGTTGTAATTCTAAAGTTCACTTCTTTTGGGAGTAAAGCCGCCCAGAACTAGAACCTATATGCGCCCTCAACGACTAAAAGAAGGAGCGATTGTAAACGCGCACTCCTGCTGAGACCCTGGAGGAATATTGTTACAAAGTATTTACTTCAAGAAGCTACGTGTAGTTGTAATACGGAAAAAGCAAGAAAATCAAAAAAGCAGCAAAGATGCTAAAGTTTAGCTGCGCTTACAGATCACGAAGCTGCCAATGCAAGATCAGCGGCCCACCATCGCCAGGACCACTAAGAGGATGGCACTCCTCGGGCTGGCCCACCACTTGTAAGGGAGGAACCGTTGCAAGGGCCTCTGCCACAGCAACGTTACTAGATTATTTCAGTTCGCAAACTCCGACGCCGCGGGTGTCACCCTTCCTTGCACTGCCGAGCGGAGGATCGGTTGGCGCTGTTTGACCGGTCTGCCTTTGGCCTCCGTACCAGTGGTTCCCGCGCCGCGGTCAACCTGCGCGTGATCTTGTGCCCGACATTTCTTTGTTGCCTTCAGCTATGTTGCATGTTTTCTCTGCCTGTGTAGGTTCTCGGAATATGTATCTAAATAGGTAGAGCGACACAGCTTGTGCCGATCGTGAGGTGTATGCTTCCGCCGCAACACAACACAGCTGCGTCAGCACACCCAACCAGCGCATCTTCGTGAAGCGCTGCCCACGTGACAAATTTTATAGCTTGAGTGTCCAACTGCAATTGTATCCACCTGAAAATCAATTCATAGAGTTTTCGCAATGTCATCGGCACTTTAGAACCCGTTGTTGGCTTGGATGTATGTCTCATTATATATACTTATCTGAACTTCAAAGAAGCGTGCATAAAGCACTATGCTACAGCTATGTTGAATGCAGTGAGGGTTGTTGATGATTGTTTTCCACACTACATGAAGTCATTTTACATGAAGCCATAACATTTTCTGAAGGTAAGGAATGAAATTAGGTTAAGCGATTCGCAGGTCAGAAACTATAAGACTGCGCGAAGAAGACCGGACAAAAATACACGAAGCGCACACAGATGGCATACTTCCAACTGAATTTATTCCACGAAAGCAGAACTTATAGCGATCATCTAATTACAAAATAAGGAAAAAGCGGAGACGAAATTGTTCACGAAGCAGGGATAGCAACCGGACACGTGCGCATTATGACTACTGAAGCGTTCTGACCTTCTTATATTACAATTCAGTTGCTTTTCCTGATAATGATGAAAATTGAGAGCTAACTCAGTTGCCATCTGTTTGGCGATATAGAATGCTTCGATAACTTCAGTTTTAGTTTTTACCTTCGACAGGAATTTTTTTCCAGATCAGGTAAATTGACTTTGTTGTCGTAGCTCTAGCAACTCAGGGTGAGTCTACCGCTGCTGGTGCTCATGAATCACTTCTTCGCCGGAGCACGCTCATTAAAACATCGCCCAGACTGTTTCCATGGGGGGATTATTCTGATGATTCTTCCGGCTGGAACTCTTTAGCATTGGCTGGAACGGGACGCACCATAGTTTGTAAGGCATTGAAAGATAAAAAGATGCGTCCCCTCCTAGCCAGTAAAAAAAAAAAAAAAAAAAGAAAAGGATTCCAATTCCAAAATGACTCGATTCGGCTGTAGTGTGCATATGTCTTTATTTACCTACCAGATACGGCATGCTCTCGGCTAGGCAGCAAATAAAGGTGGCTACAACAAACAAAAAAGCGTCCCTGTTGCGATTCTGGCTCTTTAAAATGTGCACTCCCCATTAAATGTTTTGTTCTTAGGCTCCAATCAGTAGAATATTATTAGGGTGACATACTTTAGCAATTCCCGTCATTCGTCGAGTTTTATAACATCACAACGGCTAGCTTATAGAGAAGTAAATCTGCATGTTGCTTAAAAAAAAAAACAGTTCTCAGCCACTGGTTCTCGGCTTTTGATTTTGGCTAGCATTTTTCGCGACATTCGATTAGTGGTGTTGATGGCTCGCCGCTGACAGTTCCTATAAATAAAGCTGAATTTAAAAAAACGCCCGATGCCCTAGCAAAACCACTGACTCTGTTCATATTTAAAGCTGCGTGAATAAAGATTTGTGACCAATTGATGAACCTTAACCACATCTCGTTCCCATGCGATTGTTCTCGCTGCTTAAATGCCCCCATGTTTGCACTCTAATACGGCTCTTTTTGCTATAAAGTCTCTTATTAATACTGCTAAAACATAATACTCGACTAATATCCAGTAAATATCTCTCATGAAGCGCAATTATTTGCGTAAATTGCCATTTATTACGCAGCGCTAGCTTTGCAAAATCGTGCGACCAGGCTGGATGGATGGATGGATGAATACAGGAGCGTGCCCTTCGAAACGGGGTGGTAGCAGCTGCAATCATGCTCATATTTTCACCTATATCTTAATTATTGTTTTAGATCGGTGGACCATAACATCATACTATTTATTGAATTTTTCTTTTCACATTACTAACAATATGTTACTTTTCTGCCTCTAAGCCACCAATCTTCCTATCGTTTTTTTTTTTTTTTTGCTAGCTTCCCTCACAGGTTCTCCCACCCGGCCACTGGTATCTATAAATTTCAAGGCCTCAGGAAGGGTGACTGCACCTGCACCGACTTCTGGATGGATACCATCAAATTCGAGTATAATATGGTTAATGGTTTCTCTGGATTTACCACATACTGCACATGTGTAATCTTCATGGTTAAATTTCTTTTTCTAGCTGCGTGTTCTAAAGCACCCTGTTCTAGCTTCAAAACGTACACCACTGCCTCTTGAATTATAAAATAAAGCTTCCTTCCTGATCTGCCTTTTTCCCTTCCGGTATAGTTCCACACTGTTTCTTTTCCATGGAATTTATCCAGTGTTTATCTTCTGTGTTCTTCGAATGTTGCTTAACGCTATTCATTTCTTCGTCCTTGTGACCAACATAGTTAGCTTCCTTATTCTTTTAGTCCATTGTGAGTCAACGCTCTTTAGTTATAAGTATTGAAATACTTTAGCTGCCCACCTGTTATTGTCAAATTTCCTCGGGAGTTCCTCATATAATATTTTACTCTCTGATCTTCGCGTACTTCGAAAGATGCCCAGCCCAATCTCCCTGTTCCGCCTCATTTGAGGTTTTGCTGTGGGCACCCAGTGCTAATCGTCCGACGACTCTGATTTATTTATATTGTCAACTGTACCTCTATTTAAGGCACAAAACCGCATTTCCGAAAGCAAGCCTGGGCGCCAAGATTCCTTTCCAATCCATAGTTCCATAATTCATTTCCTTTCCAGTGGAGGAAGTGCCACATCGTGAGCTCGAGTGGAAAGGGACCGCTTTTCGCCTCGGAATCTCAGTGGAGTTTGCAAGCTGACTAGTAATCTAGTTCCATTGTCTCATAAGACACGAGGACGGCTATACAAATATTTTAAAAAGTGCTGGAATGGAGACCGTGCGGTGGAAGTGAAGTCACATGGCACCCTCTTTTGGTGGCAAAAAGTGTCGGGCAACCGCACGCTAGGAGGCCGCACGCCATTGCGCGCGCAGTGCCGTAATTTCCCGCAAAAACTTGCACTTTCGCACCATAATGAAACATAGTTCGATTATGGGTAAATTAAGGATGCACAAACCATGTGAATTCGGCACCTGGGTTTACATTCCAGAGTAGTAGTAATAGTAATAGTAGTAATAGTAGTAATAGTAGTAGTATTAGCAGCACTAGTACTGGTAGTAGTACTAGTAGTAGTAATACCGGGTGTCCAAGCTAACCTTAGGCAAGGGTTGAAACTAAAATATTTGAGATGGACCAGAACGTCCAGAACATAATTCCCAACCAACTCGCCCAACAAACCACTTTGCTTAATTTCATTTCTTGTACATCGGGCCCTTTTGCATGTGCTTCTTTCAACCTTGTTCGGTCATCTTTCTCCTGGCAACAGCCTGCTGTCACGCACGATCTTTGTCATTCGGCATTTGGAAACGCCAGATACCAGAGGCAGTAGGGCACTCTTTGGTGGTTTCGACCCGTCGGTAGGACACGGAATCGGAGTCTGCAAAATTCTTCGGTCCGAATGGAGGCGTCACATCCGAATTTACCAAGATCTCTTGCGGGTGAAGCCTTGGGATCGACAAGTCATCCACGTGCCTTCAGGGTTCTTCAAGAGTACCAGCGTATCGCTGACCTCCCGTCGGAGTTCATATAGCAACGACTCCTTCCGAAACTTCGCACTGGCTTTCCTGTAAAATTTTCAAAGGAGGGGAGGAGAGTCCACACTGTAGGTGTCCGATTGCTTGAGGATGTGCAGCAGTTGCTCTCGCTGGGGCCTAAGTTCGCTCCTGAAGCCGAAAGTGAACGCTGCATCTCAGAGTGAGTGGACGTTCTTTCAAGGAGTAAGCCTGCAAAACCCAGTCTCCCAATAGGGCGTGTCATTTCGTACATTCGCGATGAATATTTGTTCATTATAACTGCGGATATTCACGGTGATTTTGTCGTGTTAACGAAGGAAATGTTTGGCGTAAAGACTTCAGAAGCTATTGATTCGAAGCCACGATTGGCACGGGAGATTGAGCAAGTGGATAAGTTGAAAAAATTGGCAGTCACTTAATTGACCTAAGCCAGGACATACAAAGCGAAAGCAGTAGTAGTCGTTGATTTGACCGGATCGTTTCTCCGTTAAGCTTGTCGTATCTTCTGCGCCCCCTTGCGTTGTCACTTTGAAAGTCTCTGTTCTCGATTTTCGGAAGTTTAAAGAGCTCGGTTGGATCTCGGATCTTCATTTTTCCTGCGTGCCGCTTCTTCACAGCGAATGATGTCGCAGGATAAGTAGATTAGGCTTGTAGGCGAGCCTGGCGAGCTATCGCACTAAGCGTTGTTGGCTCATACATTGTATGCCACTGCACGTTTGTAGGGAATATCAGTGTATCTATACGCCTTCGCAAGCGAGCGGCTGCTCCACAGCTTATATCCCACGCTGCAGTGCAACATCTGAAGAGTATCGCGCATGCGCAGTGAGGCGCATAGCTAAGTGATGACGTCGTGAGCTGCGCTCCGCTGAGACCGGTGATACGTTACGGTACGGATGATGTTTGTCAGGTCCATGAAGTAGAAGAAGCAGGTTTGCGATTTAGAAGAAGCAAAGCAGCAGCAGAAGAAAGGAGCGCCGCTCGCTCCTTGTACCACGCTTGAGAAGCGGACGGCAAGCAGGATGCGGTATTCTAGGCACTATAGCAGGCGGCTGAATGTTGGCTGGCGGTCAAACTGCGGCGTACGTGGAAAGCAACGCGGCTAAATGAAGCTTTCGCTTTAATATGACATTCTCTGCTTGTTTTCAGGCCCGTTTCCGCAGTGTAATTTATCTAGTTTGCCGCTAGACCACGCATGCAACATTAAGCTCATCTGTGGTGCCGTGAAGGATGAAACTGGCTTTTACCACAGCAGCTGCCACTTATGAGCACGATACACTAGTAAGCCCCCTCACAAGGTTACTTACATTTCAAGCTGAGCTCCTCGATGCTGTTATTCAGTGAGATGCCTTGAATGATGGCGTGAGCTAGTGGAAGCGATGTCGGGAAGCGCAAGTCGAGTCGCCTAAGACTGCGTGTCAGCGGCAGGTAGACTCTCAAAGCCTGTGCGATCTTTGGATGCACGTGTTCTGCAAAGAACGCCACCTTGAGCGAGGAAAGGTGGTCTCCCGCACATGTGCAGCTCATTCGGCACGGGTGGCCCAGTGGCGTATACAGCTCGTTGATCGAAAAACTGGGCCTCACTTGCAGTGCACTGCCGAAGAAGCTTATCATCGTAGCTGACCAGACGCCGGTGCGAAGGCTCAGCCTGAAATCATATATAGTAGCCTTAAATTAGTTGAAAATATGACTAAAAACTTATCTTAGTCTTTTCACCCCAACCACGATACGGTTCGCCCAAACTTAACTTACGACACCATGTTTGTAAACATCGACACGTATAATCAACGTAAGATGAATCAAAAAAGAAAAAAACAAGCACGGAAGCAAGGTCAGCAAAACACTTTCAGGAGGAGAGTGGGAAGAAAATTGAGCTTAGGTTCTGTAGTAACGGCGGTTGTGTTAAACTATTAATAGATTTCGCCTATTTCAGCCAGACGATATGTTGTTTTTATGCCTATTTTGACTTTTCTTAGGGTGAGAGTACAGTTATGGAGTTAATTTAGAGAAAAGTGTCTGCACCGATTCAATGTTCTCGGCGATTTCGCGAACTCTTCTACGCGATCAAGGATCATGCACTAAATTGTTCTTGAAGTGTTTTGAGGTTCGTCTTGAGTAAGCGGCGCTCAGTGGTGGTTTATGATGGAGAGCTGAATAGATATGCATGTCGTTTATTTTGAAAAGGGAAACGCACTTCGGCCTTCAGAATTGCCTTCAATTATTTCACCATGGTACAAGACATCATGCTCAATCATTTCAACCCCGAAGATCCACATGCAAGACGGAGAAATCTTGCACCGAGTGGATTACCTGTGGGCACGCGGTGGCACTGTATATTGAACGCAGTGCCTCACGAATGCAATTATCTCCCTCAAAGCCAACGCTGGAACTATATTTACGAAGGCTACAGTAAAAGATATACATCATCATATAATTTCATAGGTGCAATTATTGCCCAATTAACTTCCAAAGTACGCAACAGAAATGGTAAAACAAAATGTCACATTCAGACTATATTCAGGCTGCTTTTACAAATAACTCTTATTTGGGACGCCTTCCGTATCGCACTCGAAACACCGACATGACTAGGCTGGTACTCACATGCCTATAGTCATCTTTCCCAAGTCGCCGACTTCCATGAGTGATAAAGTCAATGGAGCAATTTGCATTATCCCAAGGCTTTGAATGATCAGCTCATTCAATGAAGTGCAGGCGATAGCCGCTAGAAGTAGTCCCTGCATCTCGCGGCTGGAGAAGGCGAACTTGACGGCTAGGCGGCGCAACGACTTTGTCGCCGCGAGAGCGCGCACCAAGTGCTCGGCGTGCCAGCCTATCCGATGGTAGTCAACCTGCGATGCAATGAAAAACACCGTGGGCCGCAGTGTTAGGGGAATTTCAGGCATAAGATAACGTTAAGAATTTGGGTAGGCTTCACATCAGTGATTAACCCAGTCGTTGAATATATTATTAGCGGCGCGTACTTACCGAACGGGTATGCTGAAGCTATCTTATCTGTTCAATAACGCTTATTTGAACAGGCAAAAAGTTACAACATTGCCACATGTGTAACGCCTTTGCGACGGTGGCTCTCTGCCCAGCTGTGTCTTTCACTTATGTTCACCTGTATCAATTAACCTTCTATTTTGTAAGTAAATTTCCAGCTCTTGGTTGGAAAGCTGTTTGGCAGATGTGATATTGCACTCACCTAGACTCATTTCGTAACTAATAGGTCTTGCAGCTTATTTGACATACGTTTGCTTAGCTTTCAATTTTATTAAAAAAAAGGAGTTCATGAGAGCCAACATAAACAGCAGAATCTACAGCCAGCATTTCGTTAATGGCAGCTACTAGCATGACCCGCAGAAGGCAGCATGCCTACCCACAATATTTCATCAGTTTACAGATGGTCTACGGTAGGAACATCTCAGAAGTAGCAAATGTGAATTCATTCTTGGTGGTTTTCCTGTTTTTAATTTCAAAATGGCTAATGCAAGTTGGTAATTGCATGGCACAAACTTTTCAAGCGAAGCTTTTCACATAGTACAATTGAGGCAAAAATCCTGTCATCCCAGCCTTTTAACAAAAGAACACAAACTGCGCTTGAAATGCAGGTCGAAGAGGTCGAGATTAATTACGCCAACCACGACTTACGATATGTACAATATGCTACGCGCGTGGGTGTCGTAAAAAGATAACGGCAAACAGCTGGCGTCGGGACATCAGACCTGACAACGCAAGAAGGTACCTCGAAGAAGCGCGGGTTGCCTCAGTAATTTCTTAAGCTTACATTCAAAAGCTATAATAGATATTGCCACAACTATGACTTTGTGTTCGATTTGCATGTGCAGCTTTTGTCGCTCCAGTTATGCGGAGCTCTCTACTGCAGTGTTTAACAGAGCTCGTGAGGGGACGGCATTTGGGGAGGAGGCATCGCATCAGAATCTAGCGCTACTTGAAATAGTCCTGGTTTAAGCGACAAGCAAGTGTGCTCTCGCTGTTTCAACGACGTGTTACCATCGTGTCAAATTCAATAAAATTAGTTAAATTATTTCGTATTAGTCCAGCATGTTCGCCTGTACACAAGCTTGACGCCAAAGCGCCCATTCCTCTCTCAACTCACTCGGCGGACGCCTGATCATGCGCGCAAAGCAGCACAATGTTCCACACCAGGAAAACAGACACGATTTACTAGTTTTTTTTTTCTAACACATTGTGTAAGCATGTGCATTGAATTTAAAGCGCGAAAAATGCTTATGATAAGCTTTACTACGTTGGCGATCTTGGTGACGCTAGCCTATAGCAGGCATTCTGCGTCAGCGCGATGGATCGGGGAGTCTCATTTCCGATGAAGTTCTGACTTCGACCGTGAACAAAAGCCCACTTTTGGGCAGTTCAATTTCTGTTCGGGTGGAGTCGCCGCGGAAATAATCGCCACACAGAAGCTCAATTGGCAAATCAAGTGTGCGAACTTCTGCCACGTTTGCTGCCTCAATGGGGCAGCCGGAACTGTGCCTCGTCTGTGCTGTCGGCAACAGCCGGTGGGAGGCTTTCAGTGGCGCCCTTAGAGGCGGTGCATGGGGCGTATTTCTGTTCCAGTATGTTTTTCAGTTTTAAAAACATCAGTATAAAATGCTATATACCGCTTTTATGCTGTATCTGCTGCAAAACAAAACAAAAACTCCTGTAATGTGTGCTCACGTGCAGCTTGCTTATTATGAAATCGTGTTAGCGAGAAGTGGCATTCATTGGGAAAGCTGTACCTTTACGTAAGTGGAGTTGGTATCGACACAACACTGGGAAGACGATCCAGTTTTTCTAATATATCTAATTCTCTGCCTATATCTCTAAAGCAAAATAGTGGTGGTCTCATGGCAGGACGTTCGTTGCTGTATTCAGCAACTACACTCCAGGCTATATCTTGTTGTTTTTTTTTTTTTGCTGCCTTACATTCTTGGGTGTACCACACTTTATGATTGAATCGTACTACGGCCGAGGACTGGGGGATAGTAAGATGAGCAGCAGTAACAATACGGGTCGTGAAAAGTTCATTTAGTTCACCCAAACTGAGGCTACCTGAAAAACTTTCCTCTATATTGCTTCCGATTTGAACAATGATCTGTGTGCTAGGTGGAGCTTCCAGCGACGTGGTTTACAAGGGATGATTGATGGAGAAGATCAAAAGTAATAACAACAAGCACATGATCCCTCTGGTAAGGATTCTCTATAACGTCCCATTTATTAAAAATAAAAATCGCTGGCGAGCAAAAAGATGAATCCAACAGCTAATTTTTCCAGAGCTCGATGAGCAGTATGTTTGATTTCCGATGTTCACCAAACAGATATTCTTGCATAAAATAAAAGTTTGTAAAATAGGGCCCTTAGTGTGAGTTATCGCACTGCCCCAAAAGGTTGAATGGGCATTAAAACCGCCAGCTGCCGAAGAGGTCTCTGGCTGCTGGTCTAAGCTCTTATTGGTCATGATTGTTCACTGATAAATGTGGTTGAAGATGCAAGCAGCATATTGATATTGTTTTATCAAGCAAAGTGGTGACAGATACGGTATGATATTTAGTTTGAAGGCTGATTTCTCTGATTCGAAATTCACTCTGAATAACAATAGCGAGAGCTCCAGACAGCCTACTCGACTGCTCAGGTAGTACCGAATGTCAATATAGTTGCTTAGAACGTTTTCCTGTTAAGGTCCTAGTTTAATGTCTTATAAACAGATGGTGAGTGCAGAGGAAGTGTTTAAAATACCTGTTATGTCACTGTGGTTAGAAATAAAACCTCGGCAGTTCCAATAAATGAGAAACACCTTGTTCAGTGAGCGTTAAGGATGTAGTGAGTTCTAAGCTTCGGGTTTGTAAGGGCTCGTTGTTAGGCGGTTTCTCTCTATCTTTTTATAGGTGCTGTGCCGTCGGGACGGCAGTGATGAACTAGGAGAAGTGTCCATCGCCTGCAGTGAGGCGTTGAACGTCCGCAGGGAGGCTGCGGGTGTTCGAGTCGCAGGCTTCTTCAGGAAGAAGACGTTTGGGCCGTCGGCTGAGAGGCCGGTAGAACCTGTTTTTCAGATAGCAGGGAAGCTTTTACTGTCCCTGCTTGGGCGGACATGGCCCCGCCTGGGGTATTACCAGGAGACCGATCGAAGTGTGGCGTGTCGCCCCCACATGCCACCTTGCCTTCGTGGAAAAGACAAAGGAGTTTGTTTTTCAGTCGTTCGTGCTTTCTTGAAGCTGATATTTGCACTTGTTGTTAAGGTTATGATTTCGTGTTCATTTTTGTGTTATTGAAGTGACCAGAAGCAGTCGTAGTAGTCCCGATTACAGTGGAGCAATGCGACACAGCAGCACAGATGCCAGAGGTATGAGCATTTCCGGCACATCTTGGACATTTCTGAGGGCCACGGCAGATTGCTGAGCCGTGGCCGAATTGGTAATTGAAATAGTCCTGGGAGTGGGAATGTATGGTCGGACAGTCACTTCTGTGAACCCTACTTTGATTGATTCGGGGAGTGTAGAGGTGGCAAACGTGAGCACAAGGTGTTTCACGGGTATTTCCGTGCCATCTGTTTTAATTTAATTCTCTGGACAATTGTTATATGTTGTTTTTTTGAGTCCCTCAAGCATTTCTTCGGCGATGTTGATGAAGTCATCCTCAAATATTACTCCACGGACAACAATTACCTGTAAAAAATACTGATTATCATAAGGATGTCGCCAAACGACTCCGGCTTTCGAATATTGCCCCGTTGGGTTTTGTCTCGAACTTAAAAGGTGCAGGTCTCCACTGCCTAATTGAGATAATTTTATCCTGATCGCATTGCTTACAAGGTCACTCACGTGTTAGGGCTGCGAATTCTGGTCTGCTGTTGAAAATTCAATTCAATGCTGTAGCAAAAGAAAACAGTCCAGGGCTAGACAACAGAATTTTTGCGGAGAAAATGGAGCGACATTTTTCTTTCATTAGGCACCTATTGGAATTCTGCGTGTATTTGAATACACGCATTCGTTCTGCATAGTAATGGTTGAAAGGTCCACAGGAACCTTTCCCCTATCGAATAAGCTAGTCGAAACAGGTTTTAAGGAAACTTATAGGTCAAGTCAGAAACCATTTTAAACACTCCCTAGAAAGCCTATGCGGCCTCAATTACAATGCATGCGATAAACAAACTACTTACTTGCTCTCCACGACGTCGCATTATGGTCCACTTGATCTCTACCAGGCTGACATCCTCGATGGTCTCGTTTCTTTCAAAGAGCTTGGAGAAAGCCTTTGCATCCGTACGATCTAAATCGAAGCCTTCGACGCTAAACACTTTCACTGTTTTGTTTCTCATCAACGCTTCGAACACCAAGTTAGACTTGCGCCGGTAAAGAGGATGGAGGCACATCACAGTGAGTTCGGCTGGCGCACGCGGACTGGCCAGCATCCGCTTAAAGCTCGTGCCACTCTTGTGCACAGGAAACGAAGCATCAACGCTGAGGCTTAAGAGGCTGGTGTTGCTGGTGAGTGCCCGCATAACCGCTGCCGGGAAATCTACTCTGTGTGCTGCAGAATATATCTGTGGAAGGAAGGATGGTTAGTGTCCGTGGAATGCCAAAAGAATTGCTTAGCGCGGAAATTTTAAGGACCCAGTTGTTAAGACGTACATACACACACAAAAAATATATATGCCGCCACCGTTTGATAGACGTTGAAGTGCAAGAGCGGTAGCTCATTTTTTTTTAGTTATTGCAGAATTTGATATTACAGCATGATTTGCACCGCGGCTCTGTGTACGTTTTTCATTTGTTTGTTCAATGTTTTGACATCAAGGCTTAAACGCACGATTGCACCATTTTTTTAAACACTGCAATCATTAAATCCGACACCGGGTGGATGGATGGAATATAGGAGCGTCACCTTTGAAACAGGGTGGTAGCAGTAGCTATCATGCTCATTTTTCTCCCTATATCTTAATTATTGGTTTAGATTGGTTACCTAAACCATATCATTCTTTTTATTAAATTTTTGTTTCTACATTACTAACATTATGTCACTTCTCTGCTTTTAAGCTACCAATCTTCCAGTCGTTTATTGCTCGTTTCCACTGCCAGTTTTATTCACCCGGCCACTGGTGTCTCTAAACCCTAGAGCTTCAGGCACAGTGACTGCGCCTGCATCAACTTCCGGATGGATACCATTGCATTCGAGTGTAATATGGTCAATGTTTCACTGGAGTTACCACATACAGCACATGCGTCATCGTCATTGTTAAATTTCTTTTTGTAGCTTTGTGTTCTAAGGCACCCTGACCCATCTTCAAAAAGTAGGGCACAGCCTCTAGAACTATCAAAAAAAGCTTCTTTCTTGATCTACGTTTTCCACTTTCGGTATAATTCCACTCTCGGCGCTGAGCTTTGGGGTATGGGAAGAAACTGGATTTCGCCACTCTCTAAACAGCCATTGTATTTAACCATCGCAACCTCATTTAGCATGAATATCGTTGGGACAAATGGTTTGGCAGCACGCGCATGCGCCTACAATGAGTGGTTCCCAAGAAACATACCCCCCTCCCAATGCAAATTGCGACAATTTTCAACATCCAAAGGTCAAACTCGCAATTGCTCCATCATACCATGAGCAGATTTAGACTAGCAATTTTAGGTACACGAACCCAACTAATCAATAGCAACCATTCCGGTCTCTCTACTCCGCCGATTGCGCTACAATTTTACCCCAAATGTAGCCCCCCTCCCCCCCCCCCCCCCTCCCATATTGCCGTACTCCATTCAAATCTGTGTCCTTTTTTCGACAGCCGCTTTATCCTTCTGTTTCTGGCACGTACGCGTATCGGTTCCGTGTTCTTTGTTTAATCATGCTCGTTTTCGCGAGACGCGGCTTTATCAGTTCTTTTGTCGCGCAAGGTGCTCCGAGATGTTTGTCGAAGATTCCGGCCACTCGCCTATATTTCCGCAATGTTCTATGTTGTGCTAGTCACCGTTTGCAGTTTTATCTCGATCTTTCTTTGCAGCCTTTAAATCGAGCGCTAACGCGTGAAACCGGCATCCTTACTTCGACGACCGGCGAGCACGTTTGTTAACGCCGCCGCCTATTCACATGGTTCTTTTGTGGGCGCAAACCAGCCCAACAAAGAGTTATTTCAGTGAACTCCCAGGCTTTTCATTGTTGTCATCGGCCTTGTCACCACCACGTGACATCTGGTGGAGGTCCTGCCCTTTGAGATCCGGCCTACCCCCTCACGCGATGACCTCAGAATCGTCCCTGTCGCTCTGGGGGACCATAGTGCAGGACATCAAGCCAGCCGAAAAACTTCAAGGGCTCCAACCCGAACACGGTCTGCTGACGAACCCTATTCGATCGCGGAAGACGGCCTCCACATTGGCAATGGCCCAGTCTACAGCACCGGCTCCCTACCTTCCAAGGACTGCCTGCAGAAAATGCGGAGGACTGGATGGATCATTTCGACCACGTGACAGCCCTCAATGGCTGGAATGACGATTCGAAACTCAGAAAAGTCTACTTTGCTCTTCAAGTACCTGCCCGAGTCTGGTTGGAAAATAACGATACTCCTTTAATGACTGGGAGACGTTCAAAGCGGAGTTTATAACGGCCTCCAAAACGTTCAGGCCATTTCTAATCAAACATTCAGCTACCCAATGAGTTTCCTCGTTTAGGTCGAGGAAATGAAGTGCATCTTTCGCCGTGCTAACGCAAGCGTGACGGAGGAGGAGAAAGTGAAACTGTTAATGAGAGGTCTTCGCCGAGAGGTTCGCGCTCTTTCAGTCTTCGCAGTCAGCTTATTTGCTGGTATCACCACACTTTTCAACACCGTGCCCGCCAATGCACTCCACAATGTGATTGGTTGGCGAATGCTCGGCGAGATCACTTACGGCGCATGTGACCTCGCCCTTCATCCTGGCCGCCGTAGTCATGGGCCGCATTTCCGGCCTGCACTTCCTTGTCGACACTGGGGCTGAAGTCAGCGTTCTGCCGTCCACCAAGGCTGAGCGTACTTCCAAGTCACCTGGACATACTCTGCGTGAGGTCAACTCAACCTATCACCAGGTAAGGTCTCCGGTCCCTCGACCTTGGCCTGCGACGCACGTTTTGATGGGTCTGCATTGTCAGCGACGGCTGTAAATCCATCCTCGGATCAGACTTCCTGGCGCATTTTGATCTACACATCAGCATGCGTCGCCATCGTCGCCTAGATGGCATGACACGATTTTTCATCACTGGTGTTATATCGGCAGTCGCTACCACTCGCATCCGCACTCTGATCCCGTCATGCCTGCACGCCCAAGCCCTCGCAGATTTTCCCGAAGTCACGAAGCATTGTAATATTCACCAGCCACTCAAAAAAAGTTTAACCAACCACACTGTGACGCATGGTCCACCAGTCGCAGCTCGTCCGCGTTGCCGCATCGATGACCATCTGGCGATTGCTGACGGCAATTCGACCGCATACTCCAGCTGCGTTCGCCCTTCGGCCAACACTTGGGCCTCACCGTTCCATCTGGTGCCCAAGAACAAAACTTCTGACTGGCGTCTGTGCAGCGACTACAAGGCTCTCAACGCTCACACGGTACACGACAGCTATCCCCTTTCGCACATCCGAGTCTTCACTCGACATCTGGACGGATGCAAAATCATTAGTAATTGGACATTGTAAAAAAGCGCACCATCAAATCCCTGTTAAACCGGCCGATATACCGAAGACGACCATCAGTACAGCCTTCGGTCTGAGTACATGCGCATGCCCTTTGGGCTACACAACGCAGCTCTAACTTTCCACAGATTCATTGCTGAAGTGACGCGCGGACGCCCTGCTCTTTTGCCTACATCGACGACATCCTCGTTGTGATTCATACTCCACAAGATCACGAGCATCCCCTCTGGGAACTCTCAACGCCTCCAAGAATTTGGCTTGGACGTCAATGCTCAGAAATGTGTTTTCAGCTTTTCTGAGCTCAGTTCCAGGGCCACCACACCTCGGCGCGGCAAAATAGCCTAATAGTCTAATGCCTTCGCACGCCAAAGTTGTTAGGTACTTCCCAGCACCCACTACCCTACGCAAGCTCCGCGAGTTCCTTTGCTTACTGAATTTTTCCCGAAACTGTATCCTGCGCTTCACCGAGCTTCTTGACCCCCTGACCAATCTTCTTCGCATGCCCCAATCCTCCTCCTCCCCGAAGTCCTGGCCTTTGGTACTTTTCTCCAACAAAAACTCGGTTCCGATTGCCACCCACTGAGTTTCTTCTCTCGGGAGTCCAATATGCCGAGACTCGCTGCAGCGTGTTTGGTCGTGAGCTGCTCGTCGTCTACCCCACCATCCAGAATTACCACCACTTCTTAGAGGACTGGCCATATTACGTCCTTACGAATCATAACCCTCCGGCGTATATGTTTCATACTAACTCTTCCAAATGCGTCGCCCGCGCACTTCGTCTGCGAGTCACCCGCTATACAGACTCCAACCCAGTCTTTCCTGCCACCTAGTTGTCGCTTTGACCACGTTTATCTGGACGTGGGAGTACCGCTACCTCCCTCTAATTACTGCAGGTACATTCTGACGATGATCAACCGCTTCAATTGAATGCCCGAAGCAGTGCCCGTCCCGGCCATACTGCGGAAACAGTTGCCAAACCCTTCGTTTCAACATGGGTTTTCCGCTTCTGCTGCCCCGGCATTGTTACTACGGATCGCGGCCGCCGGTTCGAATGCGCCCTCTTTACTTACCTCACCCGTCTGCTCGGAACTAAACTGCCTCCATTACTGTGCCAACGGCATGGTCGAGCGGCTCCATCATCAGCCTCACTGCTCGTCTTGATCGTGAGCACTGGGCTGATCACCTTGCCATGGTGCTTCTTAGCCTGCCGTTTTTCGTAGTGGCCTTAGCTTTTAGGTGGCCGGGCGAAGACGTTTTCGACACACCCAGGCGGCCTCCCGGATTCTCGTTCGTTCTTTCGGCTCCCTGGTCCCAGCCATTGCAGTATCTTGAATGCCTTCAGGACTATATTCAACACCTCCAAGTCCCGCCTGGATCATTTACCCGTCAGGTCTTCGTGCATCCGTACCTTGCGTCCTCGCTGCATGTTTTTGTTAATGCGATACGCTGTAAAAGCGCCTCTTTTCCCTCAAACGATAGCCCGTACCGCGTCCTCAACAAGTTGTAAATCAGAGACGCTAAGAACGGCGTTCGCAGCCGGCTAAAGAAGCAAATAAAATTGAATTACGCCTGCATGGTGCACAGGCAGGGCATGCGCTATTCGGTTTAAGAAGCCTGCCACGCTGGTCGTTTTGTATGGGTGCTCCGCTGCGAGCCCGCAGACTCTCTACAGAAATATTAAGTAGCTTTTCGCCAGTGCCCAAAAACAAGAACGATGTTGCCGGAACTTGCAAGATCTGCCCACCTTCTTGTTGGTCCAAATGCTCTCAGGCAGCCGCATCTGGGATTTACGAGATGGCGCCATGCGCCCATCATATTATGCAGTATCGTTCCTTCGCTGCAGTTTGCGAAAATTATTGTTCCTAGCACTCACGTTGCACAGAGTGGTAAGCCGGTCACTGTCAACCAGGTTCAGCGCAGCACTCAACTAAGTGGCACATGTAATGCCAGTCTGCGTTCTTGTAACCATCTGGCCGGGAGAGTATATTTGGAATTGCAGAGACACCTACCAGTAAAACGAAATTTGATATTGACGTTTCAGCGGCCGGAACAGGACCCTCGTACTAGGCGACGAAACGTCAACATGAAATTGCATTTTATTGGTCGGCGTCTGTTTTTCCGAAAGTCTTCCTTTTTAAAGCAGTGGCACCTTTTGATTCTTCACGGCGACAGGGCGAGCGCAATGAAAAATTATTCATAAGTTGACATTAACTAATTTAGGTGCGCATATACGCGCCTACGACACCAGACTCCATGAACACTGCACTGCACCTTTAAGCAGGACAAACTACGAAAAACAAAGGTTATGCTACATAATTCCCAAACTATTGAATATCCTCCATACCGTGATACCAACATCGATGCTCTTATCTTTATTGAAAAACATCTTTTGTATAGCCATTTGTGTTCGCTAGAATTGCGTACTCTTTAAGATAATGCTGTCTTTTTGAATGTTTTCTATTTTTCATTTACAATGTTTCATGTACAAGGTACGATCTCCATCTAGTCTAATTTTTGTCACTCCGGTATTAGAAATTGTTCGCATCTTTATTCTGTATTTTTAGTGTTGTTGACTACACGAACTTCCTTCAGCTGTGGTTAGGTTATGCAACATCTATTTTAGGTTGTACAGATTTCTTATTGGCTTGTGGCGAATTCGGTTATGTTTGCAGACTTCAACATATTTTAAGATCACCTGCTTAACAAATGTATCTTGTTTGTCGCAGTGTTCGCAAATAATTATGCTGTCCGTCGCCCTTCCTCTTGTTGGAAGGGGTGAGAGTTTTTTCAAGCTGCGTAAATGCATGTTTCTCATTCTTCATGCCCTCCTGAGTACACGAAGTAAATAAAGTTTATTATACGTTCCTTGGCCCTGATGACAGTTGGTTAGTTATTCAGGCGTTGACATTTTGTCTAAAAACGTCACTAGCAGTACTGACAGACATGCAGAACCAATAAACAACGGCTTTGAACTTTCTCTCTTTTCTCACTCGCCACTTAACATGAAAGCCTCCAAAACCCTCTCTTCAGCTTGCAGTGCGGTAACGCAAGTGTATTCATATATAATTTGCCATCTCTTCGACATTATTGATAAAACACACGTGCGAAGCGAACAAAAACCTTCATATAGATAGCGAATGTTAAAACAAGTGTTTGGTGCGTGTTGGTACTCACTTGGCTGCGTCTGGGACCGCGCGCACCGCTCTTAGGGATGTCAATTTCCTGCACAGCAGAAACCCACGAGAAATAATATGTTTTCTGTTTTCACCAGCCATTTTTTACAAAGCCAGTTCATCTCGCATATAAAAAAATACCGAAAGCCTACATCGAATTCGAAGAATACATATAGCGGGAGATAGCTCTACGTACCAAATAACTCGATATTGAGCAAAACATTGAAGGAGAAAATGAAGGACTCGTTATGAGACATGAACAAAAGAAACCAACAATCGGCGAAGGGAAGAAAAGAGCAGAGGATTAAACAAATTTTCTTACTGTTGATCTGAATTCGTAGTGTAATCATTTTAGCAAGAAAGTTAATTAAATACAAAGTAGAAGAAAAAAAAACTCGCCGATTATAGGAACCATACCTAGACCTGAGAATATCGTGTCGGCTGCTCTTAGCAGCTGCCCCTGCACATACATGACGATCCCTTGAGGATCGTTTTCTGATGAAACATTCGCTAGGTCATCAGGTTCTCGCAAGAATATCAAACGCAAGGCTTTAAAGGTTCAACAAGGTTGTTTCTTGAACTAGGTGGTGTAGTGTGCTCATTCTGGCGAAGCCTAAATTGTGGCAAGCTCTCCAAGAGATGGGAGTTCCAATTCGCCTCATCTGTCTCCTCCGGAACCTGTATGAAGGGCAAGAGGCCACAGTCAGAGCTGGGCATGGTCTTATTGATTGGTTTCCGATCGAGAAAGGAGTGAGGCAAGGCTGCATACTGTCGCCCTGCCTATTTAACCTATATGCAGAGTGCATCATGAGGAAGGCCGGTCTGGACGAGTCTTCAGCTGGAGTGAAGATTGCTGGAAAATGTATCAACAACCTTAGATATGCGGATGATACCACTTTAATGGCAGAAAGTGAAGTGGATCTCAAGAGACTTCTGATGCGCGTACAAGAAGAGAGTGAGAAGTTCGGGCTTAAACTGAACATTAAAAAGACAAAGATCATGGCGTCTTGCCCTATAAAGTCCTGGAGCATCAATGGACAAGAAGTGGAAGCTGTGACAGATTTTCTGTTCTTGGGCTCCAAGATTACCTCGGAAGGAGACTGCAGCCATGAAATTAGGAGACGCCTGCTTCTGGGAAAGAGAGCAATGGTTAGCCTTGACCGCCTAGTAAAGAGCAGAGACATTAGTCTGCCAACCAAGATCCGTATAACTCGTGCTATGGTCTTTCCAGTTGTGAGGTATGGATGCGAGAGTTGGACTGTGAAAAAGGCTGACCGCCGAAGAATTGACGCGTTTGAATTGTGGTGCTGGCGAAGACTCTTGAGAGTTCCTTGGACTGCCAGAAGATCAAATCAGTAGATATTGTCGACCATAAACCCTGATTGCTCATTGGAGGGTCAAATTTTAAAGTTAAAGCTCAGCTACTTTGGTCATCTGATGAGAAGAGAGGAGTCGCTGGAGAAGGAATTGATGTTGGGAAGGGTTGAGGGTCGCTGGAGAAGGGGTAGGCAGCGAACGCGATGGTTAGATGGCATCCTCGAGGCACTGCAGATGAAGTTATGTGATGTTAGGAAGATAGTGAGAGACCGGAAAGCGTGGCGTGACATGGTCCATAGGGTCACGAAGAGTCGGACACGACTGAACGACTGAACTGAACTGAAATAGCAAAAAAAGACAAGGGGAAGAGAGGAACACAGGAAAGCTTTTTGTCTTGTGTCCCTCTCTCGTCCCTGTTTTTTATGCGCTTTAGGTTTCGCCAAAATGATTCTTTCAAGTTTTTCTGATGATATATAAAGACTATAGTATTCCCTTCCCCAAAAGACATTGCTTTCTTAGGTTGAAGAATGCACTGACTGTCATTCCCAGGATTTCCAGGATGCTGCAGTCATAGGTTACGGCAGCTTCCTTGAACTGCAGACTTATTCTCACTCGAGAATTTTTACATGCCAAGCATCCATTTACTTCAGCGAACGACGTTTGCATTGGCTCAAGTGTAGCTCCGCATCTTAAGGGAGCTTTGCCTTGAACGCCATTATCAAATTCTTTAATAGCAACTAGAATATACAAGTTTTGCGCAGATTGTTCGATCTTGCAGCTTTTATTAAAGGCGAAGTTTCTAACGCAGAGGCGTCGTGCTCGAAACTTCCGTCATCTTTTTTTAAATTTTAAACACCTTGACCCACTTGCTTTAAGATATGAATTGCCTTCCAAAGAGGCATTAAGGCTCTAACACCTTTCCTTGAGCCCCTGTGATGACCATGTGTGCTGGCGCTGCGAGCGTAGAAGCCAGAAGCCTCTCAGGTCATTCCAGTCTGCACATTCGAAACTTAAAATCGTGGTAAAGTGAAAATAACCTTTAAAGAACTTCACAGTGCCTTAGGAAAACAAATCGCTTAACTAAAGGGCGCGGAAGCTTTTTTCCATTAGCTCCAAGAAATTTGGGGTGTTGAAATCATATTTTAATCAATTTATATGTCACAGCGCTCATTTTAAGAGAAGAATACAGTAACCTTTTGCAACACTTTTTACCTTAGGACTGCAGCGGTATGTCACTTAGTTTGTGCAAGCTCCTGTGAACCTTGTCCGGCACAACTGTCTGCTGGGGAAGCTTCACTTTCTCCAAACAGATCATTGATTCATCAGATCATGGTTAACCTGCATATGTACGCCTTTTTTGGAGCTAAAAGGCTTAGTAGGGCTGGAGCTCTGGCTATGATTGGAGCTAATGACGCGTCCAAAAGCAGCCATGGATTCGGCTGGCTCTAAGATTGTTTAAATCACCTATTCAGTTTAACACTAAATGACGTCCACTTTTCTTCACCCGGCAATGAAATTTCGATATCAACGTAAAAATATTTTAAAATTGAAGAACACTGCAGAGTCTGCATTGTATTATGGCGAAATCACGGATGCTGGTGTTGCTTAATTCACTTCTTGTTTACCCATTTCACTCTGGTGCCTTCAAATTGCGCGCCAATCACTTTCCATTTCCTTTTTCGGCTCTACTTCCAGTTGCGTGACGTCACATTCATTCACTTCTCGTTCACCTATTTTAGTCTTTGGTACTTTCAAATTGCGCGCCAATGCCTATGCCATTTTTTGGCTCGACTTCAGGTTGCGTGACGTCACATCCTTGACGTCACCTTAATTGACTGAAATATTTACCTTTTTTAGTATTTGACACATTAAAATGTGGTCCCAAACCATTGACTGATGAGACTATTTCCTCCTCTACTTTTACATTTTTTGCCTCTAAAGTATTGTCTAATTAACCTCTTGGCTTAATCCATTTTTCGAACAGAACTAATAAGCCTCTATCACTTCTCAATTACTCACAACTGCTGCGGACACGATTTTTGCGGACACGATTTTGCGGACGCGGTCTGCGGACTCGGTCTGTGGACAAAAATATGTGAACATAGCGAAGTAATGCTTTTGCATCGGGTCGTGCTTGTTGCAGTGCTCATGTTCAGTATGACATCAGAGACACATGACTACGCAGCGGAAAAAGTTCGCAAAACTGAAATGAGCAATAACTGAATGTCTTTAGATGAAGGGCGTTTGTCCAGCGTTCAATGGTGGGAGATTTATTAAAGTTCGTACAAATGAATGCTTCATATAAGTGACGTTCGTTCAAGCGGCATGGTACCCTATAGCCAAGCTGTGTTTCCATAACGGCCTGGAGAAATCGTGCCTTCACGCAATGGAAGACAGCTTTAGAAATGAAGTAGAGCTCTTAGAAGTGGCAGGATACCCCACTTGCCTTTAAGAACTCCTTTAGAGAATTCGTAACTACTACCTTAGTTCAGTATGCATTGGAGCCACTGAAAGAAAAAAAAGGGTTGCGGTTATCTATATAGTATCTCACACAGTCTCGACAAAGTGGGCCCAAGTTGTGATTTTTTGTGTCTGATAAGCTAAGCTCTGTCACTTGGTCAACTCTTGCAACACTGGCAAGGCGGGATGCGTCATGAATCTCAGCGTCAAATTTCTAGTGTGCAGTAACAAAGTTGTCTACAGGCTTCTGCTTTCCTCTGGTAAGCACTACACCAGCTAAACTGGTAGATAATTCAATGACCGGCTCAGTGAACGAAAACAAAGTGGAAAACACTCTAGCCGGTCGTCTCGAAATTATTGCAGGGACTGCACAGAAGAAAACGAAAAGAGTAAGAACCTTGTTTCTCCATCTTCAGCCTGGGCGAAGATTTCTGCGATAGCCGTCTTATGATGACTAAAGAAGTAATAGAAGCTTACAAAATTCACTAAACTAAATCAATACGTAAGCACCGCATCGGCTTCTCCGTCCGAAGAAAACCGCTTTCTCCACAATAAATAGGCAATTTATCACAGCTTGCTAGAGCCAATTTTGCCACGTCCAGAGTTCCTGTGATGCCCTTCTTGTTAACAAAAATGTGTGTGTTTCCGTTCGTTCTGAGACTGTTCGCCACTGTATTTATGCAGGGACAGACTCAATAAACATCGGTTGTAAGTTCAACGCTGTATCTCACCTCGTCATTGTCTTATGCGCCTCCAATAATAACCGGCGCATAAATGAAGCATCGGCAAAGCTTTTAAGAGCTGAAGGTGACGAGGCGAGCTGGTCTTCAAAAATTTAACAAAATATTACAAGAAGAATCTGCGCCGAGACACCAAGAACAGGGACAGGGAGCATGTGAACATACGACAGCGCCATTTACTATCACCCGAGGTTCGATCAGACAGGGACCAAATAAAAACAAAGAAATCCCACCTGTTATAACATTCCGTCCTGCTCTGAGCTCTGCAACCCAGGGTTCTCCAAATCGCCAAATCAGCGCTGTTATCAAGCGACAGAAATGTGTAGCGAAGCGCCCTTGATTTGTTGCAAGCAGGGAAATTTAGAATATCGTGGAATAGAGATGACCAAGAATCTGATTGTTATAGTACAGCCTGGCTCTACAAACAGCACTGAGAACCATAAGCTTGAGCGGAAAATATCTACGCTGCAGGAAAGTCCTGCAGGGCTGCTTCCTCGCATTGCGCTATTCCAGCATAGGTTTCCAAAATCCTCCCAAAGCCTGGCGGAGAGTTCGTTTCGCACCCCGAATAGCGGTAGTATAGTGCACGTCGTCAGCACCATTTCACATCGTGCGCTTTAAAATTACAGGTGTTCATTTGTGTTGGTCATTCCTTTCTGAGCGGGAAGAATCTATCGAGTGAATTAGAAGTAGCAGTGTGGATAACCTCACCTTGGCGACGACGTTGACTTGGATGATCTTCAGAATCTTCAGAGACTCTGTGCTCATCAGGCCCTGTGTGAAGACCTCCAGTTGCAATCGCGATGGCAGGACGAAGAGGACTTTGTCCAGCGAAAGCTCCTCGAGCTGCAGCATCAACAGGCGGTGGATTGCAGTGAAGGCATTCGACGTCGCCTCCGCGTTGAGTTCACACGAGCAAAGGTGGAGGTGAGTTAACGAGGTGGCCGACTTCAGTCCATTGCTCACAAGCAGCATGAAGCTTCGGTTTTCACGAGGCGAAAGGAGTAACTGCGGAGAAATAAATTATTATATGCGCAGAAGGCAGAACCACGGCATAAAACATGCTGCTTGCGAGGGAAAGTAAATAACAAATGAAAACATTATGAGTTTTTATTTAGAGCTCGCACTTTCCATGCGCACTTACATCCCGCTTACCTGCATGAGTGAGACTTTGTTAGAAAACAGTCCGGTACGCAAGAAAGTTTCCTAAACAGAAAAAGGTTATCAATCTTTTATTATTGCAAGTTGTAATTTTGCGGTGTCGTATTTTTATAACGATGCCTTTCAATGTTTTGTGTCGAAAGGTCTTTTTGACAAATAATCCGCCTCCGCGTTGCGTTCACACGCGCAAAGGCGCGGGTGAGCAAGCAAGGTGGCCGGCTTCCGTCCATTGCTCACAAGCAGCATGAAGCCTCGGTTATCACGATAAGAAAGGTGTAGCGGCGGAGAAATAAATCCTCATTTGCGCACGAACCTGCGCACGTTACACAACACACCGATTGGCAGGGAAGGTAAATAATGAAATGAAAACATTCTGAATTAATTTTAGCACTCGAATACTGATGCGCCAGAATTTTTGCGATAAGCAGACAAAAAAAGTTGGCAGTGGATTAGCTCTGCTATGCTTGGATATACGTAGCGTAAAGCATGCGAAGTAGCGCGCGGCGCAACTATCGTAAACACGGCTCCAGCGAAGGCGTCGGAAAGGAGCGCACGTCGGCTGTGGCGAGGAGCGCGCACCGGCTATGGAGAGGAGGCGACGCACCTGTGCCTCTCGTGATGTCACGCGGCTCTCGCGCATGCGCGTAACCTGCGGTGCAAACACACACGAAACTCTGCTCTGACCCGTGTAGCGTAGATTTACGCTACAAAATCTTTGACTAACATTTCTTATATCGTAACGTATTATATTGCGGTGTCGTATTTTCATATTCATGGCTTGTATCATTTTGTGCTTTAATTTCGCTATGACAATTTTCTTTAAAGTATGTTGTTTAAACAAAAAGTTTATTGTCGCAATGCAAGGCCATCTGCGTATATGCCTACTTTAATATGTTCCGTCAGAATAGATCACAATATTCCATTTACTGATTCTTTTTCTCGGCCTTTTGCAGTCGGCTGCTCTTTGCACGCTCCCCATAGATTCGCGTACGACTGCCTTTAGTTTAGATGTAACACAGCTGTTTTGTAATTCCGTTACAGAAACAATACCAGCACTAATTCTTGAGCATATCTCCCAGGCAAAGCATATGGTTCATTTACAATCTCATCCGGCCTGCACAGTGGTGCACAGCGTTAACCTCGTTTCGCGAGCGATTGTTCTTCACTGCTTAGAGTGACTTCTGTATCCTGTTGTACTGCGTACGCAACTAGCTCAGCCTGGTACGGGCGCGATGAACGCGATGAACGCGTTGGAAGAAACGTTTCCACGGTGACAATACACAAGAGAAAGTTGGGTTGACACTGTAGAAAGGAAAACCTTCTTTACGCTACTCTGAAAGGACCAACGTTGAGATCATAAAGAACGTTGTATGGCTATATTTGCCGTGTATATTAGCCATGTACTCGCCATGGTACCGAGTACAAAGCCATGGATATGTACTCGGTTTAGTCATCACGAGCTTTCCCGCACGATTACCTGCGAGAAAAAGATGTTTCGCACATATAGAGCATCAAAAAACCTCGTGAGGGAAATTGGGAGGTGCTTGTGGGTTAACTTGGTAATTAATTGCAGCCAGTTATGTCAATCAGACGTCGAAATATCCGGGAGAGGTACTGTCAACTTTTAAAGGGTATCACATGGTACTCGACTTCCAGTGGCATAGGCCTAAATTCCGGGGGAGGGAAATTTGAAATGTTTGAACTGCAACGAGCGGGAAAGGTGTAATTTGTGCGCACAAATGTGCGGCAATGGTTAGAAACTTTGTAAAGAGGTAATCAATCAATTGCAGACTGAAAAATTTCGCCAGCTCCGCAGCATGCATCCGCCGCGAAGAACTGCGAAGGCGTGAACGTTGCTGCTGCAGGCGGTACATCGCGTGCTCCTTTTGGTGTCTGTAATTGGTTTTAAAAAAAGGAAGGGCGCAGCATCCGTACCTTATAAAATCCCATGACAAATCCTTTGACACATCTCATGGACAACACAGCAACGCTCCGTCTTACGCATTTCTCCAGTGCAGACTCTGCAGTGACCTTGGAAGATGTTTTCGAGCATGTTTGGAAGGATATCGCTATTGAGACCAAACATAAATCCGGTAATCGCTGGGAATTTATGCGAGATAACGCGCTATTAGGTAAAATGTAAATATTTCCAATCATCTGCTTTTAAACAGATCACAGTTAGTCCCCGCAGTAAATTTGTAGTTAACATGGAAAGAATTAAAGTTGAATAAGAAAAACTACAATCCATCTTTGACTGTTTGTTCGACTGCATTTCTTTCAGTTTCATTATTCGTTTTCATTTTCATTGCTGTCAGTCAGCTTGCATCCGCGGAATAAAATATTTCCTTTCAGCTGACCGCAATTGAGCGCAGTCCTAGGCTAGCTACTTTCACGGTGTTCTTTCTCCTAGCCTGGTCGATGCTGTGGTAATAATTAGCTCCGACGGTTCTCAGCATGGTAGTCTATTTAGTCACCGTATCAGGTGGGTAGGTTAGGAAATATTGTGGCTACAGTAGAGCAGCCGACGGAAACGCAAGTGTGAGAAAGCTCAACTCTGCTTTTAGGAGTGTAGTTGCTGTACTGCCTCTTTCATTGATTTGGAGATGTTACAGTGTCAATATGGCAGCCGGTAAGTGTTTGAAGCAGTTTTAGTTACCTTCAAGTCTCACCAGAGCAGGTGAGTAGTAGAGATCGACAAATAATAAATCTTGCTTCCGCTAGTACACGTAAACGTAAATTTCTAACACCTCGGTGTCTGCAGTAAAGTATGCTCCCATTCTCTCAGTATTGAACTTTTTTTTTATTTCAAGCCCACATGTTTTGCTGTGATATTTCAAGTCGTACCTGTGCACTTGAATTCCCCTATAGGGGTTCATGTCTTCGCTCATCAGCCAGCTGTTCCATACGAACCCCCAAAGAATACCTCTTTTTTTTTTTGTAGGGAGGGAAGAACAAGAGTAGCACTACGTGGCCTTGCCTGACATCGCTTGCGATAGGCGCATTTCACTGCCTACTGCTTATGGTTATTGCCACGGTATTGCCACACGTTATCTTCCTCGGATACAGCACCGCGGGAAGTGCCTGACAATTTTTGGACCCTTTCCACTTGCTACTTTGGAGCCCTAGATTACATTGTCCAAAGCCGCCTGGTGTCCACAATGACAGCAAACGCACGAAATCCTCCTCCTTGCAAGGGGCAGGAGAGGGGTTCGAAACAAAGTGCCGCCGGCTGCCTACAGGAAACAGGTGGGTAAAAACCTGAAACTGGAAAGCTTTAAGACTCCGCACTCTTAAATATCCGGTTTGAGCGTCGGCATCGGCGTTTCGATAGATCCTGGGCATAAATAAGAGTTGGCTGTTAGAAGGTAACATGGCGGCTGGTGTGGCGCTTAGTACGCATTGTTTGACCGTCTTTTGTACCCAGCAATCTCAATGGCTTTTCGCATAATCGGAGAGTAATCCATTTGCACTGAAAGACGGGAATAAGAGCGTGCACTTGTTAGAGTGAAAAGATGAAATTTGTTCATGTACTTTTTCTACATAAGCTAAACAGCGTAAAGGACTTATTAGCACTCATATGGAGCAACACAAACTCCTGATCGATGAATTCAGCAAAGTCGAGAGTCTCGTTTCTCGCCTGGCTTTGGAAATATAAATATGAATATTTTCCTCTAAAACCACTCTCCATTCCTATTTGTGTTTGACATGCAGAGTTTGTCACATTGTATCAGTAATTATTTTACTAAGATCTATCTAGGGGAAGTGATCCTTTCTGCAGACTGTCTACAATCCCTCATGTATTTCACGTAATTTTTTTTTTTATTTTGGGACGTTATGCTGTCTACATTCGTTTATTCCTTTAGTAGGCTCTGATCGGAGGACTTGCACATGCAACATAGCAAGATGATAAAGATATCACCGTAGCTCAAAAATTCTATGGCGGGTAGATCACACACCGCATTTTTCTCTTCTGCGTTTCTTGTTAGGTTTTCATGACCGCCGTTCGTTACTAAAGGATCTTTCATTTTCTTGCCGCAAATACTGCTGCCCTAAGATCATAAACAATTAACCTCTGTAGATATGCATACTGAATTTTTATTATGCTTGGTATGCTTTCTTATTTGCCTATGATAACGTGTGTCTTATTTTTGACAAGGCATAATTAGTTTCCAATAGCTTTCCAGAGTTACGTTTGAAAATACAGAACCATGCTCTCTAGATTCTACAAAACGTGAAATGTACAATAACCTGTAAATATATAACACGTGAAGCACCCCCAAAGCACCCTTTAAATCAAGGATACGTTATCCTTGTTATTGGGTGGACACAGCAATGAACACAGCAAGCCAAGACGCACACTCGTCTATGATGGCGAAACATATCTTACCTGCGCATTTACAACACAGCGGTGTTGAGCCAGCATGTAGTAAATAAATACTGCCGCATATCGCTGGTATTCTTTATCATCTTCATAAATGTTGGGCGCACATTTCGGGAGTGAACGCAGCGCCACTTTTCCAGGAGCGACCTCGATCACCTCGTACGACACAAAATAGAGCAGATCGTTGAGCGCTGGTAGGCTCTTGGCAATGTTGCAGGCCCTATCCTCGCTCTCGGTGCAACGGCTGGGCAGAGCCAGGCTGCCTCGTCGGTTTCCAGGCTCTCGTAGTTCAACCAGTGCGGGCGGTCTTGGCAAGCCGCCACCAGTGAACCTCCGCACTACTTTCGGAACGGTACGCCGCACCATCCCGCCCTGTGAACAGCGAAAGGAGCGAAATAGTTGCATTCCTTGCGTAGCGTGTTGAATTAGGTATTGTTTTTCATACAGGTTTTAAATATCATGGGTAATCACTTAAACTGTGACTGAAAGTTTACTGCACATGAATTTATTCGCCGATTGTAAGCCAGCAGTGACGACAGTAGTTTCTGATGATCATTGCTGCTTTCGAGGAGCACGAAAAAAATCGCCAGCACTTTTTACGAGGGTCAGTTGATTTTTTTTATACTCTATTCGATAAAACTGCTGGCGGGAAGCCTTATTTTAGCTTTTGCATATTACAAAATGTGCTCAAACAAATCCCCCTAACGCAATTCAGCACTGACATCCCTCACAAGCGTCTGCCACTGAACTTCTGATGAGAACGTCTGGAATTGCGATGCAAACTTATGCAATTTTGGCTCTCAATGCTTCTGGCGCGCATGGCTCGGTTAGATATACCCGATCACTTTCATATATTCCCAGAAAAGGAAGTGCGTCATGTCCGGTGATCTTCCAGGCCATATTTGTCCATGCCGCCCGGCCCATTGCTTTTGGAAGATTTTGTTAATCCAGCTTGGACCTGCTGTAGTGCTCTGCGGAGGCGTACCATCTGGATGGAATCATGGGTCCTGGAGACGTTTAAGCTGAAGATAATTGCAGAAATTATCTACTGGATCCTTCAAGATCTCTTTAATATAGCGCTCCTAGTTGAGCGCGTGGCCGAAGAAAATAGAACCAATAATCTTGCTGTCAAAAGTTCTGCACCAGACATTAAAAGATCACCGGTACTAATGTTGCGATAGCCTTGGCCATTGGAGATTTTCTGCGCTCCAATAATAAGCATTATGGAAATGGACTGCAGCGTTAATTGAAATGCTTTCTGGAAAAAGTGTGATTTAAAAGTCATTATCTTCTAACGTCGGGTCCATTTGATGATTATACTCGTGAGGATTTGTTCTTTTCATGATCCTTCACGCAAATGATTTCGGCACCATTACCTCAGCACTTCACGAAAGCTATAAATGCCAATAAGTGTCTCCACTTCTTCACTCAAGGGAACGTCCTGTGCTTTGCGCTCCTGAAGGTGTCTAACTCAGAGCCAGGTAGGTCATTGAGGTTTCAGTTAGTATCCTTCCACAGCGCCACGATTGGTATATTCCTGAGGTCCTCCTACTACTGACACCAGTGGTACCCAACGCAAGAGGCGTATGTGTCCTGTGATCCTTCCTACAGCGCATTATTATTGCCTAGAGCATCCAAAATGAAAGACCGCTTTTGTGAAGCGCTCTTACATTATTTTTGTAAGCAGCTTTAGCAGTGCGTCACAGGGGCGCACCGCAAGAGAACGCGTCGCGCTTCGAATTGACTAAGCATCTAAGCATTTTATTCAAATACATATCTGCTCCATTTGTAGAGTGAAGTTCGAATGCTTGAGGCTACAGAATAAGCACAGACTTGAGCAACGTTGCTCGCTGAACACTCATCGCGAAGAAAACTTCAAAGGTCGTGCTCGAGTCTGGGTTTACTTTCCACAGCTGCTGGCGCATACCTTTCCACCTCCTCAAGTGTCAAACCCCGATCGGGGCAGCATTGAAGACAAACGTGGTCTTTCGTACTTGACTGGTCTTCTGGGAGGTTGAAACTAAGGCCTTATCACGTGGCTGTGTATGTATTTGGCGGGCTTTTTTTTGAAGACCAATAAATATCTACGTAAAACATAGCTTCAATAAACCACACAGCTATTTCTTTCTCAAGCCAATAAGCAACCGTTGGTTGCTCGGTACATTAGGCGGACGGAATACTGCTGATATATGTACGTAAGCACTCAAGATATTTCCACGAGAGACTTTTCTCCAATGAGTAAACAGGGATGAAATAGTACGCACGCAGCATAAAACAGCAGAAAGTGTTATTTCATTTGCTTGTCTAGTTTTGTGCTTGTACACAATATGCGAATTTTATTAAGCACTTCACCATACAGATCACATTTTTGTGCGACTTCTTGTGCAAGGATAAAACTGAGTAAGGTGTGTATGTCCAATCCGAAGACGACATAAAATAACTTCGATGAATAGCTCTTAGTGCGACCATGACTTCCATTCTATTATGACAGGTTTAACTAAGTGTAACTGGTTATTTACTTCAGTGTTTCATTGAGACTCAGTTTTTATTTAGCTTACAGTGCACTAAGGTCATTGCGACTTTGTATGGAATGTTTAATTTTTTTAATATTGTCACTGTCAAACAACTAGACCAGCCAAAGTAGGTTCACCCAGAAGGTAGGTTTAATGAGCGAACGTACATGGCCAAGACAGCCGGGAGCGCGAGAGGAAGACCAAGAACGTACCGGGGGGACTAGCATGGCTAAGGCCAGCTAAAACGTCCGGTAAAATAGTCCAGCCGCATGACGGCGCCACAAGATTGATTAGGAATGCGGCAATATTTAGAGTATGGGCTTGCGCAGCACATGCATCTGCTCTTTCATTTCCATCTATTACAACGTGGCTCGGAAGCAAGAAAATTTTTACGCTCAGCCCATGTGCGGTGGCTCTACTTATGTCGTTTACAATGTCTCCATTAATGGTTTGACCACATTCCTTAAATCCATTACCGGGAACTAAGAGCACATAAGGCGATTCGAAAGAAAGCTGAGTTGTTCAGTTCATATTGCGCAAATCTTCCAAATCTCTAAATGCTTTAACATCCGCCAGCTCGACCTTATCCCATGATTGCAGCGCACAGATCGATTATGGGCTCTTGGTTTGTTCATGCTGGTTGTCATGAGGATTGGCTTTATCATTCCCATGTTGCAGAAGATGCATCGAGATGTATCTGGAAGAAGTCCAGTCATGCGCGTGCGCGTCTGCAATATGCTAAAGCATGCTAGAGACCATTCACGGTTTTATATTATTAGTTCTTCGCCGCCTTTATATTGAGCCCTGACAGTGAAACTGGCACTCGAAGATCAACGACCGCCCAGCATGCTTGTTGCTATCTCCGCCGCCAATAGCTTAGGTCTTTTGCGGGCGCAGGTGAGCCCAGTAAATTGTTTATTCCAGTGAATTTTAAGCCTCCTCATTTGTCGCCAAAAGCCGTCACCACTACGCGACATCTGATGGAGGTGCTGAATCCCGACACCGTGACGTATCCCCAAAGATGGCACCCATCGAACAGAAACAACCTTTGGTTTTCGTCCAGCCTCGAGAGCCACCCTGCTACCAATTACAACCTGATGAGGATGCGGAGAACTGTTGGAATGCGCCTCAACGTAGAAAGCCTGGAATTTAAAAACGAGGCTAAGGCAAGCCTATTTTGTTCTAGATTCTGTCTGAATCGGATTCAAAAATTGCAAGACTATTTTAAAAGATTTAGACACATTTAGAAGGGAGAATTCTACTCCGAATGAGTGTCCTGTCTTATGCGGTAAAGATGAAACTTCTTTTCACCCGTGCTGAAACCCGACATGCCCCAGGAGAGCAACGTCAACTTCCTGATGAGCGGCGCAAAATACTTTTTACTGGCACCTACGTCAGCCCCATAAACCGTGGCGGAATTCACACAAGATGCAGCGAGCTTTGATGAGACATTGGACTCCCTAACCCGCCAGTCGCCGCTCCAAGCTTAACCCACCAGCGACTAGCGACTATGATAGCTCACGTACATACCGAGACAAACAGCGGGAACTTATCTGCAATATCGTCCGCGAAAAATCACGCCAACTCCTGCCATCGTCCCAACAGCCCAAATTATCCACGCTTCCGGAAGTCGTCCACAAAGACATCCAGCAGGAAATGGGCGTCCCTCAAGTCACGGCTCCAACGGATTTGGCGTAAGAGCCCATTGCGAATAACTACGCTGCCGCATTAATCAGTCCTGTGCCCAGACGAGACCCTGAAAGCCCTCGTCTACGCGAACAAACTCTTTTCGAACGCCACCTCTTGACCTCCGCCCGCCAAGCCAACGAACAGCCATTCAGCCACAGGAATTGCAACGCCTGGAGGAAGCCTGCTGGGCTTCAACTGCGGTGAGGACGGCCACATTTTACGCACCTTCCTGTACAGACGCAACAACCTGCGCGGCTTCGCCATCGACATCCCACGATACCGTCCTGGTAAGACTAGAATCTATAGATAATTATTTATGCAGCGCAGTCACCATGCCATCGGTACAACTCCCCATCTCCGTAGAGCGCCCGATTTGCGTCGCCAAGCCGAAGTTAGGTGTGATGAGGGTCCCCTAGCCCCATAGGGGAAACAACTGAAGAAAGCAATCTTTGGAAGTGAGGTTGCTCAACTACGAAACGAAGATGCTCCTCCGCCGCCGGTGATTGACAACGACGCAGCCACAATATCGCCGCTCCCCACGACAACACGACGAGACCACTACCAGACTCCAAGCTGACACCGCCGTCCAGCGAAGTGACTATGGCGTGTCCCGCATAGGAAAAAGCAGCAGA